>JAHBCN010002536.1:89429-119654 GCA_019359885.1 Listronotus oregonensis
TTTTTTTGCGCATGCGTAAGACCCTAAGATACAACTCATCCACGTAAGCTAAATTTCCTAAGTCACGTGGGTCGCGAAATATGACAGGTGACAGGTGGCATTTGACAGGTGACAAGCGCCATTTTTTTGCGCATGCGTAAGACCCTAAGATACAACTCATCCACGTAAGCTAAATTTCCTAAGTCACGTGGTTCGCGAAATATGACAGTTGACAGGTGGCATTTGACAGGTGACAGGCGCCATTTTTTAGCGCATGCGCAGTACTCTAAAATAAGCCTCACCCAAGATTCCTAATTAATGTATGACGTCAAGATTTTGAGATATAAGTCTGATCCGGATCGGGATGATGGTGAACTGTCTTACTTACCCTACTCTTATCAGCACAATGTACTCGACAACCTATTTTTTTTTAATTCATTAGAAATTTCAGCATTTTTAAGAATACTTATTTTACTTAAAATAGTGTTTCACATACTGGCGCCGGTTAACATACGCGTAGAATGAAATATAAAAATCTCTATGTGTACCACCTTTTGACGCTTGTTTATAGAGATCCTTATTTAGAAAGACCATACCTAACATGTATAAATAATATACGATATTTTGTAAATCTCAATAATAATTCAAAATACTAATTTGTCAAATTAGCAAGTTCTTTATACAATAAAATAGGGAATTGCCATTGATACATTCATACGCTACCAGAATTAATCAATGTTAACTCTGACTTTATTTTTTTTTAATTGTTTTGTTTGTAACAATACAAGAAGAGCTTGTTCCTAATATGTTAGGTTTCGAAAAATAACTTAAACCATTAAATATTATTTTTTAAAATACACTGCTTTTAAAGCGTTATCTAAAAAATGCAAACACATCTGCAAAAAAACAATAAAATAAAAAAATAAAAATTAGAAGAAAAAACTTATTTTATACGTACGAATCACAGCACGAGTAAACTGCTCGGTCATCTTTCATTCTAGCTTGATCTTCGTTTGTATTGCACCTGAATAAAGATATATGTTAGTTATTTAATATTCCTGTAATAATAAATACTTTAAACATGGTGAATTTTAAGCACATTTTTAAGTATTATAATTTTGAAATCTCAAAACTAAGGAAAATATCAATGCAACAAAATTATTAAAAAAATAAATTAAATATACTACTAGATATATCCAGCCATCAATTTATTATTATAAATAAAATAATAAAAATATAACGAAAAATGCTTTATTTTTATTTTATCATTTAAAAATTTCAAGAAATAAGACGCGATACGACCCTTAAATAAGGCTGTCGATAGGTCGATAGTATCGATAGTGCTATCGACCTATCGACATCCCTACCTTTAAAGCAGTAGTAGTACTGGACGCGGTATGTAGACAGTTCCTGACTAAACGTCAATTAAAAGCGGTATATTAGCTATTACTTAAGCTTACAGAATTACACCTAAATTTTGGATCCTATGTAGGTCTATGTTTTAAGACTCTTTTTAGCTTATCTCATTACCCTATTTATTTTTTTTGTTTTTCCTTTTCTAAGAAAGTTCATGATTCTGCTAGCCTAAGATTAGGCTAACAAAATCACACTCTGATCTTCGTAAATCAAAATATTTTCTTGTTCTATTATGCCATCTTTTAGGCACTTAACTGTATTTTTTTATTTTAAATATTAATTTAATATATATATATATATATATATATATATATATATATATATATATATATATATATATATATATATATATATATATATATATATATATATATATATAGTAAGCCACCGTACTGCGAACATAGGAGGCTCCTGGACGATTTTGGATGAACCCAATTCTAAAATACCAATAATAATCTTGTGGCTTGCATTTCAATTTCCGTCTCGTTTCCTTAGTTGGCTTATTTTTGGTTGGGACTGGTGGGGAATGCGGTGATAAATTCGGAAGAATTATCTGCCCAGTTTAGTTGTGTACTACGTTTTTATTTTCAGTTAGAGGATGCAGTGTTTGTAGGCAAGTAACAAGAGCCTAGCTAGCGTCAACCGACTTCGATCTGATTTTTTTATAAGCCATAAATTTAAAATTAGTTGCTTACGAGACCGCAACGTTTGCTGCGGTCTTAAAAACAAACAGTTTTTCCTAATAAAATAAAATAATTTTTTCTAATAAATAATGAAACGTAGAAGATATTCTTAAGAAAACAATTTAATGTGCATTCATAAAATATACAAAAACTCTTTCAAGTTATCAAAGATGCTCAAATAAACCACCTTCTTGAGCCACAAAATTACCAAGATTGTCATAAAAACGCCTTCTGATATTTGCTAGAATGTTAAGGGTAATAATCCTAAAAGAATTCTCAATTTGTAATTGTAATTTTTGTAGATTAATAGCCCTATTCTCCTGGAAACTATAAATTTCTGATTTTACGTGACCCCAGAGAAAAAAATCGTTGGGTGAGACCATGAAGTGGAAATGTCGATTTATCAGTAAAAACAATGTTTCTTATAAATGCATTGTTATTTTTATTTCCATTACAGTTTTAAAAATTGTATTTGTCTAAAATGATCATCAGGGTTAATTTCGTGGGTTTTTCTTACTTTGTAAGAGCGTATAAATTTTTCAGCACTCTTCCCACTGATCTTTTGCACAAATCAACCTGTTCTGCAATTGTATTAATGGAAACTGTAGGATTTTTAATAACACTTGTCACCACCATAATTTATTTCATTTTCCTTTCCTGGTTTTTTTCTGGGCACTATCATGTTTATGTTTTCTTGGAGTTAAACAACCAAATGTCAGAAAGTTTTTAATGACTCGGTAAATAGTGGAAATCGTGGGGTTCGGCTTAGTTATAAATAAATTAATAAATAATTCCTAATTCCCCTAACAGGATTTCCACGGTGATACCATTCAAATATTTTAATTTTCTCTTTCAGTTCGTAAACATCCATTACTAATAATAATTATTTTATTAAAAAAACTTTTGGTCGTAAATATTCGACACTGTACAACTATTGCTGTCGAGCGTTCGATACTAAAGAATTATTTCAGAAATAAACGTATTGAATTGTTTGCTGGAAGATTATTGATCGATAAGCAATGCGTGCGGCGTTTTTAGGTATATCCAAAATCGTCCAAGATTGTCCTATGTTCGCAGTACTCTGCGCTTTACTTTATATATATATATATATATATATATATATATTATATATATATATATATATATATATATATATATATATATATATATATATATATATATATATATATATATATATATACAGGGTAAGTCTGTGAAGTGGGACCCCCATTTATTGCTTTAAATATTCAAATTGGAAAAAATGTTTTATACAAAAATATTTTGGTTTTTGCTGCTCTATATTTTGCGAACAACGTTATGTATACAGGGTGTATCAAAAAGTCCGTACAAGAGCAAAGTTCATTTTTTTTAAATGACTCCCATATTTTTTGTTACATTTTTGTTTTCTGCATAAAATTCAAGACATTTTTTATTTAGCATATTATATCCCTAAATTCAACTGTTTACGAGATATTCGCATTTAACGGTATATTTTTATTAATAATCCACTTTGCAAAATAAGCAGTCCATTGTAATTATTTTCAAATTTAAAAGCTTTACGCTTGTACTTTTGTCCATATAATCTAGAATGGGATTTTTTTTTCATATTTTAAAGTTTAAATTTAGCTTGTTAATAAAAAAAACAGAGTTTTCATCGATATTTTAAAGATTTGTCAAATTCCGTTACCTGTCCACAGGACATTTTAATATGATTGAGCCATAATACTATAATTTAGTATAATTTCCTGTGGAAAGTATAGTTTTATATTTATTTCTTGACAATTTTATTTTTAAAATATACAGCTTTTAAAAAAATATATATTTGTACAATAAAGTATTTTTAATTTTATTACTGTCCGCGGTAGCGATGTCAAGTTCCGTTTGGCATTTTTGCGACTCTTTATCTAGGCAACCGTGTACATTTAGCAGTTGTTTTTAAGTGCAAATAGAAGAAGTGCTGTTCCCGGTAAAAAGGTAATTTTTTTTTTTGTGCGTTAATAGGTTAAATCTTTTATTAAAAATGAATGCTTTACCCAGTTTTAGTCGGTCTTTTCTGTTACAATGTTTTTTTTTATACCTAAAAACTTTCAATTCTTATAGTTTTGGAAAAAAAATATGTGCATATGCCTTTAATACATAACATAAAAATAAATCTGATTTCACAAAAAGTTTCCGCATATAATGCAAATTTGTTAAATTTGTCAAGTCCGTTATCACCTTTTTGTCAATTCTGTTACCGAAATTATAAGTAACGGAATTGACAAAGCTCTAACGGACTTGACATAGTATTACATATTAACAAGTATATTAAATGTTTAGTCGTAAAATGAACGAAAACAAAAAACAGGCTTTGATTGAAAGATTGCGAAATAATAAAAAGGACGCTATAGAAAGTTTAAAGATGAGGAGAAAAAAAAAAGTTAATAAAAATCTAGACAAAAAAAATTGCTGTCAACCATTTTAAAAAACAAAACTGAAAAGAAAACTAATTTTGAAAAACTGCAGAAGACAGAACTTTCAAGTAATATAGATTATGAGGGGATGAACAAAAAAACAACTAATTAACCAACAAGAAAACAAAAATCCAAAAAATGTGCCTTCAATTAAAATCAAAATTAAACACTTAGAAAGAAGTGCAAAACATAACATGAGATAATATAAACAAAATTTGAGTACTCTAAGAACCAGAACTTCCAATAATGACGAAACTCCAAAGAGCGTTAGAATATTCAGACCTGTTGAAACCCCAAGATAACTTTTTAAATAATTTAAAAATATCCACAAATACTTCTTCCGGTTTAAACACTTCTGTTGCTATGTTTTTACAAAATTAAAGGCAAACAGTGAATATTCTAAAAAAGAACTTAGAAAACCACGTGCTGAACAAAATTATGCCAAAAAGAAAATCAAAAGAGTTAAAGGAGATAAGGAAAAATACAAAATGAAGTACGAAAGGGTACATGCGAAAAAAATAAAGAATAACAAAGATAAAACTCCGGAAAAAAACACTGAAGAAAATCAATTGGAGTGGCCCTTAAGGATCAATTGGAAAAAAATGTCAAGGATGTTAATTTAAAAGATTTAAAAGAAAAAACAAATTATTCAAGAACTTTTTTCTGGAGATATCTTAAAAAATACAGAACGCACAAGAAGATTAAACATTTAGTGGCATATAAACAAAACAAAATTTATAAAAGGAAAACGAAATTATCAAAATTTGAAAGAAAAAAAGGAAAGTGTGTTTGTAAACAAAAAAAAATAAACAGGATATAAATCTGTTTTTTAAAATCCAGAGATATCTAGAATTTGTTCTGGTAAATTCAATTATGTTGTGAAGAACAAAATAAAAAAAGCAAAGGCGTTTGCTTTTGCACAGTTTAAAAAAGTGTTTTCAGCTTAATAAACAAAAATCCGAAAATGATACATTTATTTCATTTATCTCCTTTTATGAATGTAAACCATTTTGGGTTGTCCAGGCGAAACCGAAAGATAGAGAGACTTGCGCCTGTATAAAACATGATAATTTTAAATTTATTTTAAAAAAACTATTCTTTAAAAGACTTATTGATACAAAAGATACAGACAAAATCATTAAGGGGTCCTACAAATTAACAATACCTGAATCTACAAGAAATGATACCGTGAGAGTTTACCAGTGGAAGTTAATAAATAATGAGAAAATTATAAAAAACGAAAAAAAAATGTTAAAACTAATTCCAAAGTTTTAAAAGAGATGACAAAAGCTGATTTAGTTAAAATGTTTTAGTCAAAAATTTCTCTATTTAAATTAAAAATCATGTTGTTATGAAATATCAGTAAAAATATTTACATCGTAGCAAAACTCAATTAGACAAAAAAAAATTATAATACATATTGACTTTGCCGAGAATTACGAGTATGTTACAAAATATAATCGAGAGATACAAAGTATGCACTTCGGCGGAAATAAAAAACAAATTACGATACACACTGGAGTAGCATATTTTACAGACAATGATCAAAACAATCGAAGAGTATGTTTTGCGTCTTTATCCGATAAAATTGATCATCAGGCTCGTGCGTATGGAGCCACCTGGAACCGGTTTTGGCAGATCTTAAAACATATTTAAATGTAGAACATTTAAAAAAATAGAGATATTTTCGGATGGGCCAACTTCACAATATAAGAACAGATTTACTCTGTACTTGGCTGGAAGAAATTTTTAAAACCTTTTTTCCGGTACCGATGTAAGTTGGAAATTTAGCGCATCTGGTCATGGAAAAGGTCCAGTAGATGTTTAGTATTTAATAAGTTAATAACGTTTTAACCAAATCTGATTTTCTAAACGTTTGAAGGTTTTTTTTGTATTTGGCCTGTAAAAAAATATATTTTTAATTTTGATTACATTACTTATGATTTTATACAGTCTTTTTTTTATACAGAATTGTAATCTATAAATAAAGTTTATTACTTGAACAACACTGTTTTTATGTCAAGTCTGTTACCATCTTTGTCTTGTCCGTTACGCATATTTATTAAAGCGCTGGATATTAATATGTAAAAATGATGAGTTACTTTTAACTTGGAAAGTAAAGCTAGATCGATCCGGATTCTTTTATATCGGTTATTTATTATTTTACACTCCATGTGCTTATATGTATTAAAATTCAGACGTAAAAAGAGGGATTTTTAATAATACCGCCTGGATTGTAAGCTTATCGCTTTAAAAAATGTGCTTTACTTCAAACTTTTCTGATTGGTTTCGCATATTCCTATTTAATTTTAACCTTTAAAACCCTTTTTAATATTTTTAGTTTATAAAATTTAACTAAAATAGGTAGTCATTTCTTGGTAACGGAAAAGACAAAATTATCTGTTAGTTTATATAAATCATACTTTTTTTCCTATTTGATTTTTAAAAATTTTGAAACGGCTGCAGTTGCAAGATTTTTGAATATATAACTGACAAAACAGTAACATAAAAAATTTAAAAAAGCAAAGTAAATTTTTTGGTAAGAAATTTTGCCTTTTGGTCCTTTAATAAAAACATACCCATAAATACAAATTTAGAAGGGAAAAATCCGCTCATCTTTTAATATTGTTTAACGTTTCTATGGTTTCAGCGGTTTTTTGAGAGTTGCATAATAACCATATATTATTATGCTATAGAGATTAACAAAAATGTCATAATGACAGTTTTATTAATCTGAAAAAAAATTGTTTTAATTGTTTTTTTCTTGTTTAAGGTTTTACCTATTTCTACTCATCGTGTGATATCTAATTACTTATTAATTATTACTATTGTTGTTTTGTCACTCTACTAAAACCATAGAAACGTAAAACAACATTGAGAGATGAGCGGATTTATCCATTCTAAATTTGTATTTAATTGAGAATATATCGTTAACAATTGAATATGGGGATATGATATGCCAGATAAAAAATATCCAGAATTTTATGTAGAAAACAAAAATGTAACAAAAAATATAGGGAGTCATTTAAAAAAATATATCTTTGTCCTTGTACGGGCTTTTTGATACACCCTGTATACATAACGTTGTTCGCAAAATATAGAGCAGCAAAAACCAAAATATTTTTGTATAAAACATTTTTTTCCAATTTGAATATTTAAAGCAATAAATGGGGGGTCCCACTTCACAGACTTACCCTGTATATATACATATATACAAGGTGTCCCAGAATATGTGAGCAATCTCTCGGTATCTGATAGAAAACCTAAAAATATTATGATAAGTTCCCATAAACTTTTTTCCTACGACCCTTCCCCACGGAGATACAGGAACATGTCGGACGCCCCTGAAAATAGTTTTTTTAAAATAACTTTTAAAATACTAGGCTTAATTTAATGTTTTTTTTTTAAATAAAGGTAACTAGATAAGTCTTCTTAAAATAAACCCAATAAATCATATTTGGCTTATTTAGTTTGCCAGGGACGGACTAGCTCTGACATAATAATAGCAATTGCTCAACAATATTATTTTTTGGATAGCTTTAACCTTAAACTAAAAAAAAAGGTATTCTTGATTGACATCGATAAAATCAGCTGTTTACGAGAAATAATATATTATGATTAGTAAAGTTTTTTACTCTATACAGGGTGTTTTCTAATTAAATGTCAATATTTAAGGAGTCAATTTTTGAGTCCATTTTAAGAAGAAAACTTCATATGAACATATGTCCTAAACTTTTGAGATACGGGGTGGTAAAAATTTTCAAAAATAAATCATTTATTATTAATATCTGTAATACCACTTTAGATATTTTAATGAAAATTGGCATTCACGTATGTACTATGTATTAAAAAGCTTTTTTTAGTGTACCACTTTTATTTTATTTCCATCAGTGCGTTCGTACGGAATTTGACCTACCTATTTTGGCAGACAATGATGGTACGGCACTGGTTTCTCTTAAAATACAAATGATTTCTGAAATACCCAATCATTTCTAAGTTGATCAATTGATTTTTTTAAATCCGATGCACCGTTTTTGCTTAAAAAATAAAAACCGTTTCTCTGCATGATCATAACAATATCGGTAAAGAGTATCACCATGCAGAAAAATATCTATATTTAATTTTTCTAGGTGAAAACCGTGCGTTGAACTAAAAAAATTATAAGCAGATTTAATCTCTTGATTTTTTTTGTCCGACGTACAGTTTTCAACTAGAAAAATTAAATCTAGATATTTCTCTGCATGGTGGTATTCTTTATCGATATTGTTGTGATCATGCAGAGAAACGGTTTTTATTTTTTTTAAGCAAAAACCGTACATCGGATTAAACAAAAATCAAGTGATTTACTCTACTTAGAAATGATTGGGGATTTTAAACATAATTTTTATTTTAATAGAAATCAGTGGCGTACCACCAATGTCTGCCAAAATAGGCAGGTCAAATTCCGTAGGAACGCACTGGTGAAAATAAAAAAATATGTGGTACACTAAAAATGCTTTTTAATTCATAGTACATGTATGCCAAATTTCATTAAAATATGTGGTATTACAGATATTAATAATAAATTATTTATTTTTAAAAAAATTTACCACCCTGTATTTCAAAAGTTAAGACGTTTAGGTAATATGTTCATATGAAGTTTTCTTCTTAAAATGAACTTAAAAAAATTGCCTAAAAATTGACATTCAATTAGAAAACACCCTGTATAATGTAAAAAAAACTTTACCAATCACAATATTTTATTTCTCGTAAACAGTTGATTTTATCGATGTTAATCAAGAAAACCTTTTTTTTTTAGTTTAAGGTTAAAGCTATCCAAAAATAATATTTTTGAGCCTTTATCATACAGGGTGTTAAAAAAATTATTGTGTCAGAGCTAGTCCGCCCCTGGCACACAAATAAGCAAAATATTATTTAATGGGTTCATTTTAAGAAGACCTATCTAATAACCTTTATTTAAAAAAAAAACATTATATCAAGCCTGGTATTTTAAGTTATTAAAAAAAATAATAATTTCCAGGGAAGTCCGTTATGTACCTGTATCTCCGTAGGGGAGGGTCGTAGGAAAAAAGTTTATGGAAACTTGTAATAATATTTTTAGGTTTTCTATCAGATCCCGAGAGATTGCCCACATATTCTGGGACACCCTGGATATATTTTCTCTTTATTCTTGAAAATAGGTTAATATAGTAAATGGTAGAAGTTTAATGCTACGTTTCGCACATTATTTATTGTGCTTTTTCAAGCGTAAGTATCTAAAAAAATCGATTAAAGTTAAAACAAAACGTCAGAAAATATATTTACAGTTTTAAAAGATTACGGAAAAAATTAAACAAATAACAATTTTTAAATCAACAATTAAAAAGTCCTTATCTAACATAAAATCAGGTACATAATAAGATTAATTTAAACAGGATGCCTACCTTGGAGTTGTGATACATGATATATTGTAATTATTAAAAAAATTATAAATTTATGCTTATTTTGTTGAATTTATTTTTATTTTATTGGTATTTTTTTCTCATAAAAAAAACAAAAGCAGATAAAGTCTATACTTACAACATAGACACCTAAAAATATTAAAATTAATACGGAGAAGAAACTGAAATTCCAAACGATGTAGCGGAAGTTTTAGCTTTAGGTGAAAAATTTTCTTTACCTGTGACAAATGACAAACAATTACCCACTATTGATTACATTGCTACTGTAGAATGCATTATTAACGACAAACCAAATAAAATTAAAGAATAAATCCGTGCAAACATCGTAAACGTTGTAACAAATCATCAGTTAAAAGTTAAACACAAAAAATAATAAAATCGCACTATTTTAAAAAGATATTTAAAAGAAATTCAAAAAAGCAAAACATTTTACAAAACAAAATCATCAGATTAAAATCCTTAAATCTGATAAAACGAATAAAACTGTCATAATGAATTCGGTTGATTACGACACAAAAATGAATACAACTACCCATAAAAAATTAAGAACAGATAGTACAAATTCCTTTCAAGACAAAAATAATAATTTTATTTAAAAATTTCTAAATAAAAAAGTTCTTTTAGAAAGTGAGGCCAAAAATATTGTGATAGAGATCGAACGCTGTTAGAATAACACCGATACGTCACGGTTTTATACGGGTTTGCCATATGAGACCGTGACGTATCGGTGTTGTTCTTACAGCGTTCGATCTCTACATAACGCGGTAGCTCCCAAAATATATGGCCTTCCGAAATTACACAAAACAGGCATTCATACCTCTAAGACCAATAGTTGCCAGTATCCAATCGCCATTCTACAAAATATCTTAATATCTTTTCAGCTATTTATCCAAAATTTGCGGCAAAAGTGACTATTATATTAAAGACTCTTTCAATTTTAAACATTTTAACGATACTGTTGATATCCCTAATAACTATTCAGCAATTTCTCTTGATGTGGTATCTTTATGTCCCAATATTCCAAACAAACTTGTTTTAAAAATAATAACTTAAAAATATAATCTTTTAAAAGAGCATACATCACTTAACCTAAATGATTTCATCGAGGGCACAAACCTGCCTTTGAATAATAATTATTTTCAATATGGACATACATTTTACCAACAGTTAGATGGCTGTGCGATGGGTTTACCCATCTTTTCTGCAGAAGCACAACTCGTGATGGAATATTTGTAAGAAAATGTAATATAAAACCTAGACTTTAAAATAATTTTCTTTAAAAGATTTTTCGATGACTGTTTAACAGCAGTACCACAAGATAAGGTCAACGATATATTAAATGCATTTAATAGCTTCCATCCCAAGTTACAATTCACAATAAAAATAGGAAAAAACAAGCAAAAATAAATTTTGTAGTTTTCACGATAATAAAAGATAATAAACAGCAAAAACTAAAAACTAAATGGTATGCCAAAGATACGTGGTCTCGTCGTTATCTCTAGTCATCCAAAAATTCAAAAAAATAGTGTTATAGTAGGATGTTCCCATACTTAGCACTGCCTTTTTGAAAAAATGAAAAAAAAAAATGTGCTGTACTTGTGCTATTCTGTGCCGTTAACAAAAACTTTTTTAAGCATTTTTTCCTGAGATATAAACAAAATAGGGGTAGTTTTTTGTGCTGTTTTTTGCTGTTCTTGTGCAATTTTGTGCCGTTAACAAAAACTTTTTAAAGCATTTTTTCCTGAGATATAAACAAAATAGGGGTAGTTTTTCGTAACTACTTAGCACTGCCATAATGCACCACAAATAAAAAAAGCACCGTGCTGTGTTGGGCTCAACTTGTTCTATCATGTGCTATTAAATTTTTTTTTTAAATGAGAAGAACCATTTTTTTAACTGACTTAGCACTGCCATTTTGCATAGTAGCAAATTAAACTGTTGTGCTGTGTTGTGCTCAACTTGTTCCATTATGTGCTGTTAATAATTATTTGAAAAATTATTAGAAACTTAAAAAAAAACAGATTTTCATGTCATGTTGGCACTGCCACTTTGTACTGTATTAAATCAAAGCGTTGTGCTATGTATTGCTATCATTAACCGTAAATAAAAATTTTGAATTATTTTTAGCAACTTTTTAATGAAACGTGCGCAGACAGAGCTTATAGCTATAGGCAATTTTTTAATTGAGCAACTTTTAAATCAGTCAACAAAAAAGTGTCTGGTACGTCCTAGACCTAAAGTACGACAAGTTTATCTGTACTACAAAAGGAACAATGTTGTCAAATACATAAAATTTTAATTTAATAATCTATCAACTAAACATTAAAATTAAATTTACTCATTTACAATAAATAGTAGTACTTTTTTTATTGTTGGTGCAAAATTGCAGTGCTAAGTAGGTACGAAAAACCAGCCGTATTTGTTTATTTTATATCTCAGGAAAAAATGCATACAAAAGTTTTTGTAAACAGCAAAGAATAGCACAAAACAGCACAAAAAAAATCATTTTTCCAAAAAGGCAGTTTCAAGTATGTGGACATCATAAAAATATGTTTTTTTTCTGAAAAAAAAGTTTCTAATAATTTTTTAAAATTTTTATTAACGGCACATGATGGAACAAGCTGAGCACAACACAGCACAACAGTTTAATTTGCTACTATGCAAAATAGCAGTGCTAACTCAGTTAAAAAAATGGTTATTTAGTAAAAAAAATGGTTCTTCTCATTAAAAAAAAATTAATAGCACATGATAGAACAACTAACCTAACTAAAAACTAACCACAACACAGCACGGTGCTTTTTTATTTGTGGTGCAAAATAGTAGTGCTAAGTAGGTACGAAAAACTACCCCTATTTTGTTTATTTTAAATCTCAGGAAAAATGCACAGCACAAAACAGCACATTTTTTTTTCATTTTTTCCAAAAAGACAGTGCTAAGTATGGGGACATTATAATAGGTCCTAACTATCGAGCCATTGCTTTAACCTCTGCGGAATATCGACCAGAAACTTTACAAAAAGTAAAGCAGACCTTAATAATCAACCACTACCCCGAAAACTCCATTTCTAGGGTTATAAATTAAAGAACCTATTTATTTTTTAACAAATTAAAAAAAAAACACACCGAAAAAAAAACAATAAAGAAGAAAACAAATATATTGCTATGCCTTATATTGAAGGTTTATCACAAAAAAATAAAACACATGCTATGACAATTTATAGATTGCACCGGGATAGGTAGCCATTTGAATTTTGGCATAGGAATTGCTTTTAATAGTAGGTACTTTTTAGTGTTATTACTAAATTATTATTTAAGTCAGGGGTATACCGACATGGGAGGTCTCGATTTAATTTGTTCACATTTTTAATAAACGTCATATTTTTGTAGTTTTCTTAAGAAATTTTAATTTTGCGGTAAAATTGACATACAAAAGGTATTCTTGTAGAAAACTTGTCAGGCTAGCCGTTTTCGAGAAATATATGTATAATAATGTATATAAGGATGATCACGTGACTTTTTTAACTGTCAAATTTGACATTTTTTTCAAAAAATCGCAAAATTAAGCATTATCTTTCAAAATTTCGAAAAATAGTAAAGGAAAAAGTTGCATATTTTTAAATTTTACATCCACATACCAATTTTCAACTCTCTAGAATAATTTTTATTTTTTCCAAACTCCGCTGTGTCATCCGGTATACAGGGTGATTCATGAGGAAACGTCAATACTTTAGGTACGTAGTCAGGGTCTAAAAATAAACATAAAAGTCTATACAAATATGGGTCCGCAAGGCCTTCGTTTCCGAAATACAGGGTGTTAAAGTTTTTAGTTAATTTTTCTATTTTTATATAAAATTTATGATAATGTAAATATTGGAGTAAAAATTGGTATCCGGGGTTTTTTTGATATGACGGATTCGAACCTAATCTTATTACGGCTCTTACTTGTAGGGGGCGCCACCTACACGTCTGTTTATTATTTTGAACAATCACAACTTTGAGGTACGGCCCTGTTTTACATTTTTAAGTAAATTAAATAATTATTTTGTCATTTTTACGTCAAAAAGGTGTACTTGTTAAAAGTTGATATGAGCAACCGTTTTCGAGATATTTGGATTTAAAAAAATTACGATCTGATTTTATTATAGCAAAATTTAAAAAAAATAAAACAAAATGTACAATTAAACCATATGTATTTTAATTTTCAACAAAATTATTGTTTTTTAATCATGTTTATCAAAACATAAGCTAGGTTTTAAAATTTTCAAAAAAAAAATTAGCACCCTGTATTTCGGAAACGAAGACCTTGCGGACTCATATTTGTATAGACTTTTATGTTTATTTTTGGACCCTGAATACGTACCTGAAGTATTGACATTTACATTAATTTTAAATTTTAATGAAGCATTTTATTTTAAAATCAAGTGTACTATTGCGTACATTATACTTGGTATAGTAGTACTTAATTCGCTACTGGTTTATTGGTAAACATGCAAAAATCGGCAATATAATAACATGTACAAAATGTGCAAAAATCGTATACTGTCCAAATCCACTAAGTGATTTTAAATAAGTTAAGTTGAAGGAAGCTATTATTTTTAGCAGTGTGATTACTGGTCTTTGGTAACTGCAAAAATTCTACTTTCCAAAAACATTTTAAAGAAGTTTAGTGGGGGGAGGGGCTGTACCCGATTTTTGGATGTCGGGATTATTAGTTTCGCGACATTGCTAGTTACATACTAAAAAACTAAGATAGTTAAGCCAACCAATATGACTAACGAATTTGGTTATCTTAAAAAAGGATAACCTTAGGAGTTTCTAGGGTCACGAATTGCAAATTATTTATAAGCAACAAAGAGAAGTTTTTTAAATTAAATATTTCGATATCTAGAACAGTTTTTTGGCGTCTAACTAATTAATTCAAAATAAAGTAAGCTTGGTTTAAGTGCGGATGTTTTTCTCAATGTATACCTTGAGTTAAGTACTATAATAACAAAAATATTATAAATTAATTAGGTAAAAGTTTTGAAACTTAGTAATTAGAAAAGAAAATTTAATAATTTTAAAAATAGTGAATTTAAATTAGTCGGATCTATAAATAGTTAGGAATCATTTTTAAAC
Organism: Listronotus oregonensis; assembly: GCA_019359885.1. NCBI lineage: Eukaryota > Metazoa > Arthropoda > Insecta > Coleoptera > Curculionidae > Listronotus > Listronotus oregonensis. The sequence continues at coordinate 104,519 of JAHBCN010002536.1, forward strand.
ATGATGATAGGTAAATATTCTTTATAGACGTAGGATTTACGTCACAAAAATAAATTTCTTATCTCTAGTTAGATATGCAAACTTTAACTGACAACACTTTATTTTAACTAAATCAATAATAAAATTAAATATTAAGACACTTTAATACTTACCTTTCATATTTAACAGTTTGAATATTGGAATTTTCCTCCCAATAAGTATGGGTCATATCCATTTTTTCTGGGAAACTAAATGCACTTTATAATTTTATGGTTATTTAAGGGTCTACGTTTAAAAATGGTATTTATTGAAATTGGGCCACCTTAACATTTAAAATATAAACAAACTTACTATTTGTTTAGGAATGGTTGATGGATAAGTACTATGTAAAAAACAATTTGTCAAAATATTAAATAATTATTTTTCCTCTCAACGAAATCTGGTAAGAACTGATAGGAAATGAATAAACATGCTAGCGTACACGTGAGAAACTAAATAAATTTACGACTATCGCGAATCTCCTTTCTTTGTTTAAACTCGGTTACGTGATCCGACGCACAACCGAATGAATCGTTTTCAGTGACTCTTGATATTAAAGTTAGAATGTCATATCAAATCAATACTTCGTTACGTACACAGTGTACTTTTTTATTTTCTGTGGCGTACAGGCATACCACTTTGTTGATGTTAGATTATTCAAATAATAATTAAAATAATTGTTTTAGATTTTTATTTTATAAAAAAAAGTGTTAATAGGATTTTCAGGTGTAAGCAAATTACCAAACTAATAAAACGTAGGTCTTAACTTAAATAATTATAATTTGCACATGATCCTAGTCAAGGATCACGTTTAAAGTAACGTGAAAAACCACGTGATTGATTATTCCAGGCTGCCACTCGTACATAACATATTTGAATTAGTAATTAATTGCTGCAACGTTATACCCATCCCCATCCAACATTAGGAAACAATAAGTTGTTCGTCTTCTGGCGTTTTGCAGTATAGTCTTTATGTCTTAATGATAATTAATTAATAAGTAAAATAAGTTTGATCATTTAAAAGTAGGTATCCTATAATTAAACGGACGCATTATTTTTAGAAATATATTTTTAAGCGTTGATTAATCTACAGTTTTTTTAGTTATAAACCTATTTAGCTTTGTTGTTTAAAATGTTACATGTTACACAAAAATAAATTCAGATACCTATATGTTCTTTGTTGTACTTGAGCGACTTTAATAGGACCAAAGGCCCCACAAGGGCTAGCTTTAAGGTTGCCAACTCGTCACAGAGATAAAGAACACATTAAATTTTTTTTATCCCTTTTTTGAAAAATATATTTAAGCCTAACAATTTTAATCGTTCTGCGTTCAAAAATAACACCTTATTATAAATTTTATATGTTTTTAATTTTATAAATTGCTATTGTTGCTAATGTTTAGTGGGTATTTTGTTTAAATATTTATTTTTAAAATATCGTTGACACTTACAAATATATGTTTTTTTTTCGAAAATAAAAAAATAAAATATATTATGTAGAAAACACTTATTATTTATTTTATTTTAATAACCTTAAAACTGTGCAAAATAAAATAATAGAATAAAAAAAAAGCTTAAAATGTTTTTCATAAATTTACAGATATATAAACTAATGGTTAGAAAAAATAATATTTTAAAACCTTAAAATTAAAAAAAACTGTGTTACAGAGGTATTGTAGAAATTAACAGAAATATATTAAAAAAACAATAACTATTGACAACGTCAAATATATAAAGATATATATTTATATATATATATATATATATATATATATATATATATATATATATATATATATATATATATATATATATATATATATATATATATAATATATATATATATATATATATATATATATATATATATATATATATATATATATATATATCAAAAATTTTAAAATATTTGAAATTATAGGAGATGAAAATTGTTTATTTAGAGCAGTAAGTCTGTTTTTAAATGAAACAAGATAAACATGGTGAAGTTCAAAGTAAGACATCAAAATTTATTTTTAAAGAATATTACAAGAAAATTAATGGTCTAGGGACTTATGGAACGGCTGTAGAATGTTTTGCCTTATCTGAAATTTACAAAATTAATTTTAATGTATTTACATTTGTTGAAAACCTACCCCTAAGCCTAATTTTAAGCATGAAAGCTATGGTTTTATCGAATTGTTTGAAGAAACATACATCAACTATTAATCCCCTTTTTCGCGGAAATCCTAATAACGGACATGATCTCATTCAGAAATATAATTTAGATAACGTTGTTCGATATGTCAAAAATTGTTCAAGAATATCAATGGCCACAAAATTCATAATGTAAAAATGCATCTGAAAACCAATGTAAAGAGAAATTTGGAAAACTTAAAATCTAAAAATAATATGTTTGATGTAATAAATGTATTATTGAACCAATTGAATTGCAAGTAAAACCCCCAAAAAATTAAATAACCAAAATCCAAGTTTAAACTCCCATTGTAAAAATAATTCTAAAAGGAGCCAGACCATCAATTTCTGATGAACTTTTATTTCTTCTTGAAAAATGTGTATCAAAAAATGGCTTTCATTCCTGGACTTCATTATTTCTTTTCTCATACGCTGTTTAAGCATTACCTGTCAACTCAAAGCACAATAGAAAATCCTCTTTACCAACATTGATAAAAAACAATTTAACATTTTCGTTGAAAAATAAGTTTTTACAAACAAATGATCTTCTAGAATTATACATGAAAAAATCAGTAACATCTAAAAAGCCATCAAAAAAGAAAGATAGCAACAAGTTTAATAAAAATAAGTACCTTTTGAAGAAAATCAATCCTAATTCTCACTTCAGATGATACTATCGCACCTAGAAATAAAGAAACCTTTGAAAAACTGAAAAAGAAACATCCAGTATCCGAACAAGATAATGATGTCGCTTATTTGTTTAAAAATATTGATTTTAATTTTAATTTATCTGAAAATTAAATTAAAAGTGCTATTTCTTCATTTCGCCCTGGGTCTTCTGGTGGTACAAATTTATTAAGACCACGACATCTTATGGACTTGGTAAGTGACGAGCATGGTGACCATTCTCTTAAATTACTGTCGTCAGTTAAGTCTTTTATAACTCATTTATTTCAAGGTTCAGTTCCAAAAGATATTTGTAATTTTTTTTGTGGAGCAAACCTATGTGCTTTTAATAAAAAAGATGGAGGTATTCAACCAATAGCAGTAGGAATATGTTTCCGAAGTTTAGCTTCTAAGATAATATGCTCTCGTATTTATGAAAAGCTAGGAAACCTTTTTCGCCCGTATCAACTTGGCTTAAGATAAAGTTATTTTAAAAATAGATTATCAAAACGCTTTTAATATGGTGAATAGAAAAACCATTTTATCACGAGTCGGCGAATATCTTCCGGAATTTTTACCATTTATAGCTCAATGTTATGATAAACCAAGTTTTCTTTCTTACGGTGATCAACATTTTTTTTCTCAAAGGGGTGTCCAACAAGGAGATCCTCTTGGGCCAGCTCTTTTTAGTTTAGGAATTCATCCACTTATTTCATCATTAGATACAGAAATAAATGTGTGGTATCTAGATGACGGTACACTTGCTGGAAACCCAAAATCGGTTTAAGATAATTTTCACAAAATAATCAAAGGAACTGAAGAATTGGGATTAAAATTAAATTTTGATAAGTGTGAATTAACTGTTTTATCTAAAGACCATTCTAATATAACATCAAATTTTTTGAGTGTTGTTTCTAATCTATCAGTAATTCCCATTTCCAATTTTAATTTTTTAGGAAGTGCTTTTTCGTCAAATGAAATTGAATACTCAATTCCAAAAAAGACAGAATTTTTAAAATCTCTAAGCACCAAATTAAAATTTATAGACTCACATATTTTCTATTATTTATTAAAATATTCCTTTGCTATACCTCGAATGTCTTATTTGTTCATATTGTTCCGGGACACCCCGTATAAAAACACGGATCCTGGTTTTACACCTTTTTATTGGATATCTGGTTTACAAACGTTTCTATGGTAACACTTTAACGTAACGTAATAATGACAACTGTTTAACCTTTAACTGTCTGTCAACTTCTTATCTCGTCTGAATACAAAACTAAACTGACTCGTGCGGATTTCCTTCGCGCTTTATATAGTAATGTGGAAAAGAATGGAAAAGTCTGGAAAAGTCTAGAATTAGCTGGAAGAATTCTTTTACTACAGGATGCCAGAAAAGTGTGAAAAGGATGTCTCCAGCGCCCTCAGGATAATCCGCAATGGCCGTTGAAAAAGGGAAAAACTAAGGTAACCTATTTTTAATAAATTATTAACCTAAATAAAATAATTCTAACCTTTTACATTTCTAATAACTAAACACTAATCTTGATAGCGACACAGCCGTTCTAGATGTACAACTTTCATCTTCGCCTGTGGGCTCTTCTGAATTCGGTACACCAGATCATTAAGCCGGGTTACTACTTTATATGGTCCCTCCCATGACTTCTGCAGTTTCGGTGAACGCCCCTTGGTTCTTTTGGATTGTATAACCAAACTTTTTCACCGACAATGAATCCCTTATGATTAGCTTTCAAGTCATAGCGGGACTTCATACGGTCACTTTCTTTTTGTAGCTTATTGCGAACCCCTTCGTGTATTTCTTGCAGCTGTTTACTGAGTTGACTAACATAATCTTCTGCTGGTTTTTCATTGGTAGAAGGTCGTCCAGTAAGTAAGTCAACTGGAAGGCATAACTCCGCTCCAAAAATGACTTTTGCAGGTGACGTTCCAGTTGTTTCGTGAACTGCGGAGCGATAGGCTAGTAAAAACGGCTGTATACAGTTGTCCCAGTTACTTTGTTGGTCATTTACCTTAATTTTCAGGTAGTTATCAAGAGTTCTGTTAAATCTTTCGACCATTCCATCTGACTGGGGATGAAGGGGTGTAGTTCTGGTTTTATGGATACCCAGGAGATTACAGAGGTTCTTGAAAAGATCGGACTCAAAGTTTCTACCTTGATCAGTATGTATTTCTCTTGGTACTCCATATCGACAAATCCATTGTTGAAATAGTACGTCGGCAATAGTGGCAGCTTCTTGATTTGGAATTGCGTAGACTTCCGGCCATTTGCTAAAGTAATCCATCGCTACCAAAATATAGCGATTCCCAGATTTACTTGTTGGAAATGGTCCTGCTATGTCTATGGCAATTCTTTCAAAAGGTGCTCCTACATTGTATTGCTTCATCTTGCCATGGCTTCGTGTCTTAGGTCCCTTGCTGGAGGCGCAGTCCTTACACATTCTGCACCAGTCTTTAATATCGGCACGACTTCCCAGCCAGTAGAACCTTTCTCGAACCTTTTCAAGAGTCTTCATAACTCCGAAATGGCCACCGCCTATACCATTATGCAGGGCTTGCAATACTTCTGGAATCCTTTTGGTTGGTAGTATTGTTTGATAGGTATGGCTTTTGCCGTCAGAACTTTCCCAGACTCTTTTCAATATGCCATCTTTCATTACCAAAGAGTCCCAAATGGCCCAGTACCCCTTATATCTTGGAGACTTTGAAGCTACTGTCTGATATGAGGGTCGTTCTGAATTTTCTGTCTTAAGTTTCACAATATCTCCAAGATCAGGATCCTCTCGTTGTTCTTTTGCGAGAATTTTAGGGTCCCATTCTTGAGAGCACTGGATGCGTGTTCTTCGGCAGTGAAATTCATCTGGATCTTCTTGTTCTTCACGTTTACTGCAATGTTTACAATCTTCGGGGCAAGGTCTTCTTGATAGAGCATCAGCATTTTTATGGTTCAATCCTCTTCGATGTTCAATTTTAAAATCGTATTCTTGAACACGTTGTAACCATCGTGCTATCTGACCTTCAGGATTCCTGAACTGAAGCAACCACTTGAGTGATGCATGGTCTGTTCTCAGGTGAAATTTCTGGCCATAAAGGTACTTATGGAAGTGCTCCAGAGATTTGACAATAGCTAAAAGTTCTTTTCTGGTCACACAATAATTTCGTTCAGGTTTTGCAAGAACTTTGCTGAAGTACGCTATCACTTTCTCTTGGCCATCTTGTATCTGTGACAAAATTCCACCAATAGAAGTATTGCTTGCATCAGTGTCCACAATAAACGTTTGATTGGGTTGTGGATATGACAACACTGGAGGGTTACAGAGGGCTTTCTTCAGATGTGTAAAGGCTGTCTCACAATCTTTGGTCCATTCATAGCTTTTGTTGTTCTCAGTAAGTCGATGTAATGGTCGAGCAATGTCAGCAAATCCATGTATAAATCTTCTATAGTAAGTGCACAGTCCCAGGAAGCTTCTAATTTCATGCTTGTTTTTTGGTGTAGGCCAGTTTTGGATAGCTTCTGTCTTCTCTGGATCTGTTTTCACTCCTTCTTCGGTTATTATGTGCCCCAGGTATTTTACTTCTTTCTGGAAAAGGTGACATTTCTTTGGACTAAGTTTCAGCTGGGCAGATCTTAGCTTCTGAAAACCTCTTCGACATTTCTAAGGTGGTCTTCAAATGTTTTTCCAAGAATAATAATGTCATCTAGGTATACTAAGCATGTTTTCCAAGTTAGTCCACGTAATGTTAACTCCATCAATCTTTCAAAAGTAGCAGGGGCATTGCATAGACCAAATGGCATAACATTAAACTGCCACAGTCCGGTTCCGGTCGAGAAGGCAGATTTTTCCTTGTCTTCAGGATGAAGTTCTACTTGCCAATAGCCACTTTTCAGGTCTAAGGTCGAAAACCATTTTGAACCCGTCAGCGTATCTAGAGTATCGTCTATTCTCGGTAATGGAAAACTGTCCTTCTTCGTGACGTCATTAAGTCTTCTGAAGTCAACACAAAATCTGGTTGAACCATCTTTCTTCTTAACCAGGACTACTGGAGATGACCATGGACTCTGGGATGGTTCTATAATGCCTTGGTTTTGCATGTCTCCAATTAGCTTCTCAACTTCGTCTCTTTTAGCCAAAGGAATTCTTCGTGGTGGTTGCCTTATCGGCGCTTGCATCACCAGTATTTATTCGATGTTGAACTATGCTGGTTTTTCCCAAATCCTTTTCAGAGAGGGAGAAAACGTCTTGATTTCTTCTTAAAAGGTCTTCCAGTTTAGTAACCTGCACTGGATTTAGCAGGGCTTTTGATGAAATCACCAGGTCTTGCAGAGCATCAGGTAGTTTACTGGAGGCAACTTCTACAGGTTTAGCAAAGGTATTAGTAATTATCACATTAGCAGGTTGACAGGTACCAATTTTGTCACCCTCTTTAACTTGTTGAGAGTAATCCTTTAGGTTTATCATTCTGACAAATACTGTATTTCTTTTGTTTTGCGCCAGAGTTCTTGCGGGTAGAATTCCTTTAGCGTATAGTGGACTACTTTCAATTGGTTCGACTATTAGAATTTCACCTTCTTCTAAGTCTTCACATCTTGCTTGGATAATAGCTTCTGAATTTGGAGGTAATATGACATCTTCTTTAAGTACAACTTCTCGAATTGATGCTTCATTGTTTCGTGGGAGTCTCATTACAATCTCTTCATTATTAGTTCGCAGTATTCGTTGCGGAAGATCAAGTACAAACTTCTGATGTTCCATAATGTCAAGGCCAAGGATAACTTGGTCCATTATGTCGGCAACAAACACAACGTGTATAAAAGTAGTTGTCCCCAGACTTATTCTTGCTTCATGTATGCCTTTAATTGGTATAACTTCTCCGTTGGCAGTTTCCAAAATATAATTTTTCTCAGGGCGGAATATTTTGCAATGGGCTACGATGTTCGGCCTCACGATGGTATGTGTGGAACCAGTATCTAGTACCATCTCACATTCCCGACCGCATACATTTCCAGGTACTACCAAGCTGGAACCATTATTTTGCAGCCGGGATACTTTTATTATTGTTGTTGATGGGGCTTGGTAGCACCTAGCCAGCTTTCGCCCCTTGAAGCTGGCTACTGGGAGTTTTCCGGATTACTTGAAGGGACATTTGATCTAGTACAGTTTCTTTGGACATGCCCCTCTTTGCTACACTTCCAGCAAATGATTCCGTTTCTTCGTCGGAAAGTCATACTGGTGTCTCCGTCTGTTTGCTTTTTACGTACGATTTCTTGTAACTCTTTTACAATTCTTGTCAAATCGTTGTCAGAATTGCCTTCTTCTGGTACAAAGTTTATTCTTCGAAGTCTTGCCGGACTCCTGGATGTTTGTTTAGCTGTTTCAAATTGAAGTGCATAGGCAAGAGCTTCAGATATTTTCTTAAGTCTGGCCATTCTTAACGCCTGGTTCATATCCGGATCACGTAAGCCTTCAATGAAACTACCTACTGCTAACTCTTGTTTGATTTCTTCTGGATATGCTGGATATGTCAGGTTAATTAGTCGTACAATATCAGCTTCATACTCCTGAAGGCTTTCATTGTACTTTTGTCTTCGTCCTTGCAGCTGCGCCTTATAAACTTCCTGCAAGTGCGTTTCGCCATATCTCGTTTCCAGGAACATCACAATGGTTTCATAATCGCATTGCTTCTCCTCGGGAACGTTTCTTAAAACCTCCATAGCTTCACCTCGAAGAGCAAGTACTAGGGCACGTGCCTTTTCTTGTGAACTCCATTTATTACCGTTGGCAGCAGCTTCAAATTGTCGGAGATACGTAAACCAGGGTACTTTGCCATCAAAAGTTGGTGGTTTCATAATAGTCGTTGCAGTACCACTTTCTGAGACGACGCCTGTACTGACTATCTTTTGAATTTGTCGCTGTAAATGTTGTACTTCTTGCTGCATTTGGCCTTGAACTAGCTGTACAGTCTGTTGTATGTCTTCTATTTCTTCTTTAACATCATCCTTGGTAAGTTTTAATTCAAGCAGCATTTGTTTTCTCATCTCATCTTGACTTTGTTGAAATTCTCCTTTAGGTGTTCTCGAATTTTCACCATCTTTTCTTTCAGCTCTTGTTTCATTTCAACCTGGCTTTTTTTAATGTCTATTTGAATTTTCTCGATCTGTTGTTTTGTTTCTGCTTGACTTCTCTTCATTTCCTCTTGATTGGTCTTCATTTCTCTTTTAGATCTTCTCTCATGGCTTCTTGGCTGGTCTTCATGTCTTCTTGACTTCTCTTCATTTCTCTTTTTAGGTCTTCTCTCATGGATTCTTGGCTGGTCTTCATTTCTTTCTTCAGATCTTCTTGGCTGGTCTTCATTTCTTCTTGGCTTCTCTTCATTTCGTTTTTTAGGTCTTCTTGTTTTTCCATCATTTGTTTTATTAGGCTACTTAATTCTTCCATAACTGCTGTTTGTTGTCTTGTCCCAACTGGCATTCAAAAATTCTTCTTAACCACTTCGGCTTCCTTGGAGATTTCGTTCCGCTTCTGACACCAAATGTTCCGGGACACCCCGTATAAAAACACGGATCCTGGTTTTACACCTTTTTATTGGATATCTGGTTTACAAACGTTTCTATGGTAACACTTTAACGTAACGTAATAATGACAACTGTTTAACCTTTAACTGTCTGTCAACTTCTTATTCGTCTGAATACAAAACTAAACTGACTCGTGCGGATTTCCTTCGCGCTTTATATAGTAATGTGGAAAAGAATGGAAAAGTCTGGAAAAGTCTAGAATTAGCTGGAAGAATTCTTTTACTACAGGATACCAGAAAAGTGTGAAAAGGATGTCTCCAGCGCCCTCAGGATAATCCGCAATGGCCGTTGAAAAAGGGAAAAACTAAGGTAACCTATTTTTAATAAATTATTAACCTAAATAAAAGAATTCTAACCTTTTACATTTCTAATAACTAAACACTAACTAAAGTCTGTAACAATATGTTCACCTTTCTGGAAATCTCCAGATTTACTTCGTGAATTTGATAATGTGTTACAGAGTTTAGTTCAAGACATAACAAACTATGATATTAAATTAAATTCTTGGTTACAAAGCACTCTTCCAGTAAAATTTGGAGGTCTCGGAATAAGAGATACATCCACACTGTCTATTTCTACCTTTTCAGGTTTAATCAATGACGTATCAGATTTACTTTCCAAAATTTTACCTTGCTATATTCTTGCGACAGTAAATAATGATTTCAGCAATTATTTTGTAAGATCGTTATATTTTTGCAATCTTCAAAATCAACCACAAGAATTACCAAAAAAAAAATAGAAAGATTTTGAGAATATATTTCAGACATATGCCAGACAAGTGAACAAGACAAGGCACGTCTATTTGCTCTTCAGGTCCCTAAAAGTAATGCTTGGATTAACGCATTTCCATCTTTTCCTTTGGGAAATTTATTAGATAACAAAACATTCCATATTTCCATCGCTCTTAGACTTGGTCTGCCTGTGTGTGGAGAGCACACCGCGTTTGCGGCGAAAATGCTGATATTTATGGCCTACATGGGTTAAGCTGCAAAAAAAGCGCCAGGCGTTCTTCTAGATACAGTCAGATAAATGACATTATCTAGAAAGCTCTGATTTTAGCTGAAAATCCTTCTGTGTTAGAGCCTCTCGGAGTTTGCAGAAGCGATGGAAAACGTGTAGATGGAATGACCTTAATTCGCTGGAAATATGGAAAAGAATTACTTTGGGATGCTACTTGCAGCCATACACTTGCAAAATCCTATCTGGACAAAACTTCTAATTTAGTAGGTACGGCTGCTCGTCTTGTCGAGAATGAAAAACATCTAAAATATAAAGAGCTTGAAGACCGCTTTTTTTAATTCCTTGTTATTTGGTGTTTATAACATTTCTATAATAAAAATATTTTGAAAAGGAAAAAAAAAAATTAAAATTATAAAACGTTACCAATAATTAAACTTAAAAGGTTTTCTAAAAATTTGCAGAAAATGTATTCTCAGATAAAAAAAATATTTTAATAAGTAAAAATATATTTGTATTTATGTTTCTTTTGGTTCTTAGCCTCATCCGGAAGTCGTTTGTTGCCTTAATTGTCTGATAAAACTCTAAGCATCAGCTTTTCTCTAAAGAAGCAGAGACAAGTAGTTCAGATTTTAGTAATTCCCGCTTCTTTAGATTTATTAAAGACAAATACGCAGGAATACTTAAAGCAAAAGAAATTATTACAAATAAATTTTCAAAAATAAATGACCATTTTTGGCTAGTTGTGTAACAATGCCAAATATTTGTTTTAAGAATGGTTTTTTTAAGTAATATAATTTCGTCAAATATTTTTTTAGGGTAACTGCATCTTGTAACCTTAATTCCTCTATCAAACTGACAAATAATTAAAAGAAACAATTTTTTTTGAATCGGGTTCTAAAGAGAGATTTCTCAACTTAACCAATATACTATCATCGGTTTAATGAAAGTTCTTTTCAACATTATTATTAGAATTATTTTCTTATACAGTGTTACCATTGATAGGGAAATTTCCCTAAATTTGGGGGAAAATTTCAATCAGAAGGGAAAAAAGGGAAATTCTCTATAGTTTGGGGAATTTTTAAACTTCTTTAATTTTGTGATATTTGTAATGAAATATATCAAACTTAAAAAATTATTAGCAAAAACGCTATTTATCCTAAGTCCAATTTACTATTTGCAGCTTAGGATCTCATATAGGTCGAATTTACTATAAACCTTACTCCTGAAATATTAACAGAACCTCAATAATTCCCCAGACCTCGGCTTGGACTATTTTACGGCGAATCACAGCAATAACACGGGGGATTACCGTACAACTATAAGTGTAAAATCTTTTCCCGTATAATTCTGATTCTTTTTTAGACTTAATTATATACATATAAGTCTTTTAAAAGTTCGAAGAAATCGATACATGTGGATTCATTGGCCTCCAATTTTGAAATCGTTTCTTCAAAATTGGCAACATATGACTACAGAAAGGACGAAAAATTGCATACTCGGCAAATTATAGTTCCATGAACCCACCCAATCAGCAAAATAACAGTAACCGCTGACACAGCTAAAACTGCAATGTTAGCAATTAATTAACAGGGTGATTCAAAGTTGACGCTTTTTGTTAAACTGTGCATACAACTCATTAAAATAAACAACTCTTTCAAATAACTTTTTTTAAAAAACCGAAAAATAACAAAGCTACATAAACCTATTTAAAAATGTGTCTAGTGCGGGCCTGGCCAAAAAAAGAGTTTATTTTTTATTTACGTTTATTTTTTGCCTTGTTAATCACGCATTAAAAATCAGTCGCTTTGCTTTTACCAGACGAGGTAAGAGTTTATTTTAAATTATTGTTAAATCGCGAAAATGGCACAATACAAAAACGATAAATTCGTGGATATATTTCTGTTTTTTTATAGTGTTTTGTCAGTCTACGGCCGCTGCTTCGAGATTGTACGCGTGACGGTTTCCGTTGCGGGCTCATCCAACGACAAGTTCTCGAGTGATTACAAGTCAGGTCGGTTTAAGTCAAAAAAAGGAGTGGACAACATTGCGGTAAAATCAGTTGTATCCCGTTTGTTCAAGGTGTCCAAGCCCTACAGCCAGAAGACTTTCCCCATCGATTTCAGTTTTGTGTTCACCCGAAATAAAATTTTTCCAACAGGACCGTATTTGACCACTAAATGAATGTAAGTTTCTTATTTTTGAGTATTTTAAAAACATTTTTTTTAAAAAAAGTTGTTTATTTTAATGAGTTTTATACACAGTTAAAAAAAGCGCAACTTAGGAATCACCCTGTATATAAATAGTAGGCTTGTAATAGGTTTAAAGAAGTTTCAATTTATATTGTATTTTCTAATTATAAATTATAAGTATATTATAGTGTAATTTGTAATAAAGGTTTTTTAAAAAAAGTTCCTTTGCCCTTTACAACACTTAATCGCAGTCGATAAATATGGAAGAGTCTGCCCAGATCCCGTCGTTTTTAGCGTTTATCCACTAATTTTCAAAATCTATTTTCCCCCAGGAAACAATCAAGAATTTGCCCGAAGATTACAAATAAAATTTGCAGCAAAAATTAACTTTTAACTGAAATTATTCTAAATAAAGTGTAGTTTAAGTAATTATTTTTATATATGCAACATAGCATTACCTTAAGTAATTTTATGTCGGAAGTGGACTTACTCGCACAACTTTGCCCTTAGTGTTACCGAAGTTTTACCCATTCTAACCCCCAGTCTCAACAAACTACCCCTTTCATGGCTACACCACCAGAATTTGACATCAAGAACCTGAGCATCGTTCAAATATGATGGCAGCCCCAATGAACATTTTAATTTCACTCAAGAATTATTCCGCTGTTAAATCACTACTGGAACAGTACCGACATCAACTGCTTTCAAAATCAAATAAATTTCAAGGAATTTTAAGCAACAAAAGGGAAAGTAAAAGTAACCTCGATCTATGGCTGTCTTAACGGCCCACTACGAAAGAAACACTTCCAGAACTTTGGAGATCAAAGAAACAAAAACTCACTTACCAGAGACCTCTTAATCTACGCCAAGGCCCTTATGAAACTCCACAACAGTTCCATGCAAAAATTATGAGCCTACTTAACACCATATCAAACTACGTCGGACTACATAAAACAACAAAACCGTAAGGAACAAAGGAATTTCCAGCAAGAAGCCCTCACTGATGATGGCACACCCGAACGTAAAGTTATCCGGAGGTAAATATTTTATTTGGTTCTCCGGGCGAGGGGTACCCCACCATTGAAAAGTCTGATATCCTTCACAAAAATGGGGCTTAACCCAATTGCCCTTCAATCCCAAACCCCACATACCATTTTTACCGAAACACAAAATTAAAACAGCAACCAACCACCCCTTTTCCCGGGGTTTTGAACTTATTTCATCTTTTCACCCCATGGGGGTTTGGCACGTTCGCAACGACCTGGCTTGTGTAGATTTTAACCTCAAATCGGTAGGCCTGATATTCTTTGGCTTAAACTTACTTTCAAATCTTCTACCAAATTCATCTGCTGTATATACCGGTCCCCGTCTGACAATTCTCACAAAGTTTTTGATTTCCTTTCAATAAAGATCACAATAATTTCCCAGTTTTCATTGGCGGAAAATTTTCCGGGGATTTTAAGCATTAAAGGGTTTTAGGCTCCCAAAAATTGATAAAAGGAGAGCCCAGGAAATTTTGCAATCAGAACCCCTACTTTCCTAGGGTTTCCACCCATAATTCAACCCCCTAGATCTCTTTCTTACTTCCACCCCGAACTCTATTAAGCATCGAACGGCTCCCCTTGGTCGCTCTGACCATGGTTTGGTCACCGTATCATACTCCACCTTTTGAAAAACTGAACGCCTCCGCCCGAACTGTTCCCCACAATTCGGCCGTGGGGGTGGTCTGAGAGATTTCTTTGCCAACTACCCTTGGGATCCTAACTGCTTTTTTTACTTGATCCTTCCGAAATATGTAAACAAATTACCGAAACAATTCAACTAGGCATTGAGACCATATTCCCCACATTAAAAGAACCCCATAACTTCAAATCACAAACCGTGGTTTTGTAAATCCTGTGACAAAGCCAGACTTTTAAAAATTCAAGCCCACAAAAAGTTTCTCCAAAACCCTAGTCCCGAAAATCGACAGCTAGCATCGAAGCAAGAAATCAGTATAATCAGACCCTCAGAAGCAAAAAACCGTTTTAACAATCGGATAAAATATAAAGCCCCGCCCAAATGGCAGTTTTTCTGGTCCTTTGCCAAAAATATTAGTCAAAACTTTTCCACAAATTGTTTCCACCCATAATCTCTGAAATGGAATTGTTTCTACGTCTAAAGGAAAAGCCGAACTATTTGCCAAACAATTTGCTGCCAATTCTGGCGATCCTCCTATAATCTTCCTCTCCCAACAGTTGCCCCTGTTTCTCATAAAATGTCCGATATATTTTTTAAAGTTAAAAAAAAAACTTTTTTCTTCTCTTAATACTAAAAAATCGTCTGGACGGATATCATACCAGCAATCGTCTTAAAAAAAAAGTGCTCCCGAGCTTAATCCTAACCGCCTCTTTCGAATCTCTTGAACGGCCATTTTCCCGGGAGTTGGGCTGCCCTGGCAACCTGTCCCCAAAAAAGGTTCAAAAATCTCCCTTCTAACTTTAGACCTATATTTTTCTTTCGTTGTTTGCAAAGTAATGGAAAAATTCATTGATTC
>JAHBCN010002537.1:0-89618 GCA_019359885.1 Listronotus oregonensis
CTTTTTGGGAGGGCCAATACGCCTTTTTTAGGCCCGGGGAATCATAGTCTCCAAAATTTTATTACTACGGATAAAATTAATTGGTTGATTGGGGCCTACCAGCACTTAAAATTTGGGAGGGGCACGTCGCCTTTATGGCCCGGGAACTCAAATCTCCAAAATTTTATCTACTACGGATAACAAATTAATTGGTCTGTACTATGGGGCCTACCAGGCACTTATACCTTGGGATGGGCACGATAACCCCTCGTCTTTATGGCCCGGGAACTCATAGTCTCCAAAATTTTATCTACTACGGATAACAAATTAATTGGTCTGTACTATGGTGGCCTACCAGGCACTTATACCTTTGCGATGGGCACGATAACGCTCGTCTTTATGGCCCAGGGAACTCATAGTCTCCAAAATTTTATCTACTACGGATACCAAATTAATTGGTCTGTACTATGGTGGCCTACCAGGCACTTATACCTCTGGGATGGGCACGATAACGCTCGTCTTTATGGCCCCGGGAACTCATAGTCTCCAAAATTTTATCTACTACGGATAACAAATTAATTGGTCTGTACTATGTGGCCTACCAGGCACTTATACCTTTGGGATGGGCACGATAACGCTCGTCTTTATGGCTCCGGGAACTCATAGTCTCCAAAATTTTATCTACTACGGATAACAAATTAATTGGTCTGTACTATGGTGGCCTACCAGGCACTTATACCTCTGGGATGGGCACGATAACGCTCGTCTTTATGGCCCCGGGAACTCATAGTCTCCAAAATTTTATCTACTACGGATAACAAATTAATTGGTCTGTACTATGGTGGCCTACCAGGCACTTATACCTTTGGAATTGGCACGATAACGCTCGTCTTTATGGCCGCGGAACTCATAGTCTCCAAAATTTATCTACTACAGATAACAAATTAATTGGTCTGTACTATGGTGGCCTACCAGGCACTTATACCTTTGGGATGGGCACGATAACGCTCGTCTTTATGGCCGCGGAACTTATAGTCTACAAAATTTTATCTATACAGATAACAAATTAATTGGTCTGTACTATGGTGGCCTACCAGGCACTTATACCTCTGGATGGCACGATAACGCTCGTCTTTATGGCCCCGGGAAGTCATAGTCTCCAAAATTTTATCTACTACAGATAACAAATTAATTGGTCTGTACTCCGGTGGCCTACCAGGCACTTATACCTTTGGAATTGGCACGATAACGCTCGTCTTTATGGCCGCGGAACTTATAGTCTACAAAATTTTATTTATTACAGATAACAAATTAATTGGTCTGTACTATGGCGGCCTACCAGGCACTTATACCTCTGTGATGGGCACGATAACGCTCGTCTTTATGGCCCTGGGAAGTCATAGTCTCCAAAATTTTATCTACTACAGATAACAAATTAATTGGTCTGTACTCCGGTGGCCTACCAGGCACTTATACCTTTGGAATGGGCACGATAACGCTCGTCTTTATGGCCCCGTGAACTCATAGTCTCCAAAATTTTATCTACTACGAATAACAAATTAAATGGTCTGTACTATGGTGGCCTACCAGGCACTTATACCTTGGATGGGCACAATAACGCTCGTCTTTATGGCCCCCGGAACTCTACCCGCTATATGTGAAGCATTTATCAGATGAAGCAATGGATAATTAATTGTGCAAAATGTATTTTTTTAAAATAATTATGGCAAAAGTACCATCTAAAGTTGATTTATTTTTTAAGGTCATGACGATCTGCTTTAGCTAAATTATATTTAATGTCTGAAATTTGGTTAGCTTTTCGTGCCAGTCCATATTCATGTCCCCAAAAAAATATAAGGTTACAGAGGTGGTCTACTAGTAACAATATCAATTATACTTTTAAAACAAAAGTTGTTAATTTTTTCTTCTAGCCCACCAAATTATTTTTTAAATTTAATATTATAGTTCTTTTAATGCTCTTTACATCTTTTTGCTGATCAATATTTTTCTTAGAGTACCTTGATTTCTCCCTTTTTGCTATCTAAACAAATACATTTATTCGTATCTATTTATTCGTAATTATTCCAATCCATACATAATTCGGTAATTTTAAAGTTTTTGTAAACTTTGTTGCGTACATTATAAGCTTTACTAACTAAAGGACTTGTCCATGGGGAACTTTTATATTTAGGGTGGTGCTATTTTATCCACTGCTTCTTCTTCTTCCTGGGAGCCGTCTTGATTCACTACTAGAGGAAGCGCAGCCTTCTGGGCTTTTGGTGCCTAATCTCCCATTATCTTTTATACCAATCCTCCCATTAGTCTTGTTTTTTCTACAAGTCTGTATAACTCCAAGACTGGTTGGTTGATATATTTCCTGTGGGCTCATTTTCCGTTGCCCAAATAATGCCTGTCTTTTGTAATTCAACGCTTCTCATTCGCATAGTTTCTGGTAGGCTGTTTTTCCCCCTCGTCGCACATTTTACAACTTGGGTCCCCATTGTATGAGCCTATCTTGTGTAGGTGTCCTTTTAGGTTATCATGCCCTGTTAGCAACCCTACTGTTATGCAAAGTCTTTTCCTACTTTGTCTGAGTAGTTCTTCCTTCGTTCTTTTGGATGGGCCCCTTATAAAGCTTTTTCCATGTATTATTTTTCTGAGGTTTTCACAGTATTCCTTGTGTTTGTTTCGGATCCATTCCCTGGTTTGCCCTCGTGCTGTAGTTTTAGTCACTCCAAGGGCAAGTTCTGGTCCAAAATATGGTGTGGATGATCCATAACTCGCTAGCTCATCCGTTTTTTCGTTGCCTTCTATTCTCGAATGTCCTGGTATCCACAGGAGAGTTATCCTGTTGCGTTCTCCCAGGACTTCCAGTTCTTTTGGTATTCCCATGTCAGCTTGAACGTTACTTTGGAGTTTACTAGGCCCCTCTTGACGCCTGGCTGTCTGTTATTATGCAGATCCGCTTGTTTTTATAAGCCCCCGTTATTTTCTTTCACACAGTGCAGTAAAGAATATATTTCTATTTGAGATACAAAACTGTGTGTTCCTACTGGAATGGAAAATTGTAACCCGTGCCGGGGAGATCGAGTTGCTGCCACTCACTTCGATTTTTTTATTGATTTTTTATCTTGAATTTTTACCTCAAAATTTTTGTTGAATGAGTATTGGGGAATCATCTGGTCTGTTCTCCCATCCAGGATGTTGCCGCCAACTTGACTTTTTATGTTGTTGTGTCCCAAGCTAGCATAGACACCACTTGGTTTTTGTTGCAGTCGGAAGTAGCTCATTTTTGCCTCTCCCATTACTATGAGGTTAAGTGGTTTACATCCACTGCTTCTCTTATATTACTCAATGGCGGACACTTAATCTTAATAATCCTGTATAATGTTTATTGATGTCTTACTTTGTTATTTACAAGGTACTTTTTTCAGTGTAGAAGATTCTAATCAATTATTATTAGGTAGTTAGCACCCCTGCAGAAATGGTGTCACGCGTAACATTAAATATTCTATCATCATTAGCAAATTTCTCTGTTGAAATTACTTACATTAAACATGATTTCTCTCTTTATGCATTATACAATTTTATAATTTGACTTCTCGCCGCTTTTTAATTAATTTTTATAAAAGAAAATGATGTGATAAAGTCGCGTATAATTAATTTTAGTCTGAATTTTAAAACATTTAGGCAGGGTGATAAAAGTATAACTAAGTTTTATACCTGGATATAAAATAAAATTTACGGTATATTGTCATAGCAAATTGTTGCTTAGAGTTTTAAAATTTTAATTTTTGTATTTTTTATTATATCACGTAGTGCGACGACGAAAAATGAGTTTAAAAAAATAATAGTATTTATTATTTTAGTCTTTTCTAAAAGGTATTATTGCCCCTAATGGTAAATTTATATAATAACAGTGTTTCTAATAGCTTTGGTACCCTGGGAACTGATAAAATATTGTTTTATTAAAAAATTTAAATAAGAGAAAAAATACATATTTAATGGCTTTCACTAAAACCAGGTAAAACAAATGACCCTAAACCCTAACTCTGTGCCTAAAATTTAGCTCTTACAGTTTAGTTCAAAGCTACTCATGGATAACACAGGAAAAAGATCGTATATTCAAAAATCAGTATATCCCATATTTTCAAATAAATTATGCCTGCATTAACATTCTACCGAAAGTAATAATCCCAGAAATCGAGGGGACTAATTTATTATCTTAAAAAAAAATTATAGAAGAACAAAATACGAAATGGACAGGATTTTAGCAAATTTTTACTGATGGCTCGTTAATGAATAATAAAACTGGGTGTGCCTTTTGTCACAAAATGCAAATATATATATATATATATATATATATATATATATATATATATATATATATATATATATATATATATATATATATATATATATATATATATATATATATATATACATATATTATATATATATATATATATATATATATATATATATATATATATATATATATATATATATATATATATTTATATTAATATATTAAAAATATATAAATAATTTAAAGTAATTTATACTTCCAGATGGTACATCTATATATTCAGCGGAACTTTGGGCTATTTTCCAAGCTCCTAATTATATTCTCGAACTTAACAAGTTTGGAAAATTTGTTATTTTTTCGGACAGCAAAAGTGCACTCACAAAAATTAAAAATTGGGTACATTCTACCTCCAATAAAAATTATTTAATAAGTAAGATTGTCAACATGTTAAGTAACTTGGAAAATAACCTTAAGCATGCTTATCTAGTATGGGTTAAGGCCCACATAGGAATTAGAGAAAACGAATTAGTGGATGTAGCAGCAAAAGAGGCAATTAACGACGGAGAGTTGTCAAATTTTCAGATTAATTATACAGATGTCATAAATCAAGCCAAAGATAAGTTAATGCAAAAATGGCAAGCAATATATCTCGAAACAAATAAAGGTCAAAGTTATAAGCAAAACTTTAAAAATATACCAAAAGTACGATGGTTTCATCAGGAATACAATAAAAACTTTATTAAAACAATCTCAAAAATTAGAACTTATCATGTGCTGTACCCAAAACATGAAAAGAGATTAGGGATATCCGTAAATGAATCTTGTGAATGCGGTGAAGTTGGAGATTTGGAACATTGTATCCTCGTTTGCTCTAAATTCACTAATCACAGAACTGTCCTAATGGAAAAGATCGAAGCAAGTATTCCCCATCCATTTAACTTAAATCAAATAATTGTTTCAATAATATAGATGTATATAAATCAGTATTTTAGTATGTCATAGATACAAAACAAAATTTATAAAAAATTTAATGAAGAAAAAAAAGGATACAATTATTTGAAAAGATAAAATATAACTTAACAGTATTGGACAAAAAAGAAAAAAAAGAGGAAAAAAATTATTCAAAAAAAAAAAAAAGGAAAAAAAAAGGAAAAAAATAATAATACAAAAAAAAGTTATAAAACACTATATTGTCAACACAAAAAAAAATACAAAATTATGTAAATAGATTAGTGATTAATCAACTGTGAACCCCTTTCAATGGTCAAAAAGATTTAACACTTTTTCGACCTCTAAACAAGGAGAGATGCTGGCCATTTGGTTTTAACCAGTGCCATCACACACACACACACAGAATTTGTCGTAACCACAACATTACGTTTCTTTGAAAAAGCTACATTTGGCAACATAGTGTAGACCCGCGCTTGGAAGGACGCTTTAGATTATTTCTTGTACGAAATAAAATCAAATAGCAAGTAATATACACTGATTAAAACGTAAAAAGAGCGACAATTCAAAAAGCCAGGCTTTTGTCAGTGGTTCAATTATGGTCTGAAGTGGTATAACTTTCGCTCTGACCTAGTAGTTATTCGGCGGGAGGCGATGACGAGAGAAAATGTTCATTAGAGAAAATCTTGAACCACATTTTATCCCATTCGCTAAAAATATGGGTCCAGAATTTATCCTTCAGCAAGATTATTTGCCTATCCACAATATTGAGGTTATGGAGTGGTCAGCGAGGAGTCCAGATTTAAATCCCATTTATCACATTTGGCATACACTTGGGAAGCGCTTGAAGGATCGTCAGCCACTAAGAAACCTACTAATTGTCAATGTAAAAGAATAGGAAAAGCTAGGTCAAGAAGCAATTTGAAATTTTATTGAAAGCATGCCTCGACGTTGTGCAGAAGTTCGGCAAGTTAGAGGAGCCCATACACGCTATTAGTTTTATTTTAAAACAAGTTTTAGCCACGCTGCTATTAAAACAACAAATAGAATTTTTCACATTTATTACTTCTTATTTTTTCCTACAAAAAATTTTACAGTTCAATAACAAAAACTTTGCTACAGTTAAAACGAAAAGCCTTACATGTAGTTTTATAAAAATATTATAATCTTAAAAAGAATTAGTTCAAAACTACGAACATCTTATAAGTGGCTCCTTTTTCGTTTTTATCAGTGTATTAACATTATATTATTACGC
Source organism: Listronotus oregonensis (assembly GCA_019359885.1). Classification (NCBI taxonomy): domain Eukaryota; kingdom Metazoa; phylum Arthropoda; class Insecta; order Coleoptera; family Curculionidae; genus Listronotus; species Listronotus oregonensis. The sequence goes on from JAHBCN010002537.1 coordinate 6,492, forward strand.
AGTTTTGTGTATGTTAAGTTATGTTATGTTTTTCTATGGTAGGTATTTGTGAAGTCATAGTGTTAAGTGATAAGAAAATATTACACCATTACCTTCACAAAATAATGAATTAGAGGCAGCACCTTTGTACTGGTCTTTGCCTTATATAGATAATCTAACCCAAAAATTGATCAATGTATCTAAAGATGTTAATGTAAGGATAGCAAAAAAGCAATATAAGACCCTCTCTTTAATTTACACAAAAACAAAGACGCCTCTAAGCCCACTTGAGAACTGGGATGTCGTGTACAGGATTCCATGCCTCAATTGTGAAAAAGTATACATAGGTCAAACCTCCCGGAATCTAGCCGGTCGCATAAAATCTCACAAAACTGATTGTAACCGAGGTGTGCAGTCTTGTGCATTGTCTGAACACGTGATTAAGCTGAAGCACATAATGAATTGGAATGGGGCTAAAGTTCTTGAGAGAACAAGCAATTACTACAAAAGAATATTCCTGGAAATGGTCCAGATCTATATTGATCCAAAATCCAAGAATAAACGCAGTGATATACAAAACCTAAGCATAATTTATAACAATATACTTTCTCATCACAAAAATCGGTGCTTGTTGTCTCAGAATGATAGTTTTCTTGCAAATTCTCCCTAATGAACAAATGAGAGAAATATTGTTCCTTTTTTGTTTTAATTTTTTTTCTTTTTCTTAATTTATATTATTAAAACAAGTCCAATAACGATAATCAAGCTAAAACTGACAATATATCTCACAAAAAATACTAGATTGCCATGTTTCTTTGTCAAAATTCTAGTAACTAAATTATAAAAATGTGGATAAAGAGAAAGTAATTTTGGTTGCATACTTCTGAATAGTATCGATTCAGATTGACTTTTTGAAAGAATCCATTGGTTGGCACCACTGGGAGCTGACAGGTGACAGATGTCGCTCAGTGATGCCAGTCAGGGAGTTTAATAAAAAAGTTCTTTGACGTTTAAGACCGTTACGTTTTTTTTTCAGCCATGTAACTATTAAAGAAAATCGCTAAAACAAGATTATCCCCATGTAATTAGATTTTTAAGTTAAAAATTAAGTAAAACACACTCTGATTTGAATCTCCTGTTTAATTAAGAAATTCGCATTGGTAAGATAACTTTAGATAACATATTTTAGGAATAATTTGTAAAACCTAATTGTTTTTGCAGATGTCCTGAGGAAGGGAACAAACTGTTCTTGAAAGCTCAATAAAGAATTCTTCTTTAAAATTGACCATTCATTTTATGACTGCACACCCAATAACCTCCTGGTTTTGAATATTTTTTCTTAACTAGTTAGTCACGACTACTCCCACCTTTTTTTTATATATATATATATATATATATATATATATATATATATATATATATATATATATATAATATATATATATATATATATATATATATATATATAATATATATATATATATATATATATATAAATCTTTTGGCATAGTATAAATTGGTACATTCTACTAAGTAAAGTTTAGCCTATCTTAACGTACAAGTGTACCATAAGTTAAGGCATAATAAAGAACGAGCCGACATCCGGTAATACTCAATAGGTATCTTGCCATCTTTGAAATCATATTCTATAGCCAGAAGTTACGTATATAGGTATAAAAATATTGCCATTTAGAATAGTTTGGGTATACTTAATTATTATGGAAAAACTTAAAAATTGGTCAAAAAAATTAAGAATGAACATTTCTAAAATTAAACATTGGAATTAATAATGTATTGGTAAAACATGTGTGTTTCATTTAAAAAATATGTCTTTTTATCACTTTTGAACTATTTTTTATTGAAATTATCCTATACATTGCTAATGCACTGTATATTGTTATTAATTTAATTAAAATAAATCAATACAACATACAACAACTTGAGACAAACGAGACGAGATAAGAGAAACGTTTATCTCGTCTCGACCCTTGTCTCGTCTCGTCTCGAAATATATGATCTCGAAATTTCGAGACGAGACGAGACAAGGCTTTATCTCGTCTCGTCTCGTCTCGCGGCAACTCTAGTCCTAAGGCCTTAAGTCGTAAATGTTTTTAAAATGTTTTATGTAACGTAAACTTTTCGTGTCTGATAATGTTGCATAAATGTTATTAAATTGTATTTAAACATGATTGTAATTTTTTCTTGTAGTATATTTTAAAATGGGATTAGTTAACAAAAATTACGTTGCCAGTAACGCAAACAATAGATTGAAATTATTACATTTTTGTAATAAAACGATTTTATTTCTTTTCTGGAATGTTTCATTATTTAGTGAAAATAGCCATTTACACAAGGTCTATTTAAAAACAAAGTACAAAAAAGTGTTTTAATTAATAACTTAAAATATTATGTTAACATAGCCTATCATTTTAAATATTCTTTAAAAAATATATAAAGTAAAAAACGTTGAAAAAAATAAAACTTGCTTTGGTATTATTTGACTCCTATATGGGGAAAGTGGGATACAGACTGTTAAAATAAGAAGTACATGCCAAATTATAAATAATTTGGGACACCTCAAGTACTTCTTAAAATTAGAAAAATTCTGGATAACTTTTACCTTTTTAATGAAACAACTTATGTACGTCAGTCATTTCAAATAAAAAATAGGTGTGCTATTTTTCTTGTACCTTTTTTGTACGTTGTTCTTTGATATTGGTAGACTTTTCAAGATGACAATTTTTGTTTATTTTTTAAACTATATCTTAATGCATTTTTTTTTGTTTAAACAAAATAATATGAAAGTTAATTTGGTTGTTAGGGAAAAATTAACCCTTGCCTAAATTCTCGGAGCTGAGTAAAATAAAATTATGGCGTGTAAAATATGTGCATCCACAAAACATAATATGGGGATAATTTGCTTTATGGTTCAGCGCGAAACAAATTTGTTTGGGATAAACCGATTTGTATAATGTGTTATTAGACTGAGTTAGTCTGCATATTGCATTTTTTTATATGTTTCTGTTTTGTTCGTAGTATAAATGCAGGTTGATTATACATATGTGTGATACAAAGTTCTATAGAGGGTGCAGAATGTAGGGATAAGTTAGCGGAAGATAGGGGTGCGTTTAAAACAGGGCGTTTTTTTTATCCTGGGACAGTTCACAATGGTATAAAGCTTAAGTATTGACGTAGCATGATTGTCTTAAGTTTGGTAAGAGGTAGTTAGTAACAGGGAACTTAAATATTTGGAGATTTGGATAAGAAGGGAAAATCTCTGCAGGCAGTAGCTTTTTAGTCTAGACGTTCTAAGTATAAAGAAACGAAAAAAGTGGGAAGCCTTACAAGTTGGGCTGTAAAAGGATGACAGCAAAGTTTAAATATTTAGTTATGTTATACAATGTTTGTGCAAAATACATGTTTTTTAAATTATGTTTAAGACTTTATAGGTAATTTATTTCTATAGATCTAAAAATTTTTTCAATTATATATGTATTTTTTATTTTAATTAATTGGTACTTTGTTGACTATCGATGAACACTGCATGCTGTTGTGTGATGTTTGTGGGGTAAACCTGGCCTAAATGGCATTACTTAGACCTTATTAAGGTTAGTTTAGTAGTAGTTATTTTTATTACATCTGTAGTGGCAGAACCTCGTTATGCCTCGTTGGTGCATTAAATGCAATATCTGCATATTTTGGTTACTGAAAATATTCTGATGGACCTAGAATACGTGAGTCTATCGTTAAAGGTGTTTTTACAGTGTAAAATGTTTTTTGCGTAAATTTATTCTTGTTGCAATTTTTATGGAATGCAATTTTATGTTAAGTTTTTATAGTTTAAAGTTTATTGCTGCAATTTGTTTCGACAATAAAGTTTACCAACTTACCAAATTTGTTAAACAACTTATTAGTAATTTTTAAAATTCTTGGGTATAATATAAATATAGCAATTTTTTTTCAGTTGTAATTTACAAATATATTTTAATTAATGCTCGACTCTCGTTTAGATTAACCTAATTAGACAGGGTGTAAAAGGTATGATGCTCACGATTATAATGGGTAATAGTGGAGCTTAAAATAAATCAAAACGTTTTTATGAAAAAGGTGTCAAAACTTAACAGATTTTTGTCTAAACGATACCAAAGTTACAAGTTTTGAAAGCAAATATTTCCAAAAAGCTTAAAAATTGATAACCTTTGTCTTAATCGCATATCAGTAGATTCCTTTGCTTATAAAATAAAGTAAGTTTTAAATGTTTTAATTCAAAAAAATCCCCAGTTAAAAATTTAAAAAACAATTGGCAACCAAGCTACCCAAAAGCCTCGTGTAGTCGTGCATTGTGCATACTGGTGGCAATATGTTTGTTTGTTGTACCAAAGAGCTTTGAAAACGGAATGTGTACAACCGATAAATCTTATTCTTTAAGCAAAGTTAAAAAGTGCTGTTTTAAAACATAATAATTTGTGTTCTTAAAATGGATATTAAGCTTAATTTTGTGGTAAGTACACCTTTATGTAAAATAATATCTCTTTAAAAAAATGTAACTATGAAAACCTCGCAAAAACGTTTAACGTTCGACTCGATGTGATAAGCGGGCGCGGTGTTGCCAGACTTTTAAATTTTGAACAGTTACCTTTGACCCATGTTGTTTTGGATTTTTTTTACCTGTTGTGAGATCCACTATTGCCCATTAAAATCCTTAGCAACATATTTTTTACACCCTGTATACTGTTAATAGTTTTTTAAAGGTTACTTAAAAATATTAAAATATCCATTATGATTTCCAAGCAACTGAATCCTTAAATAAAAAAGAATTGCAAGAATTTTTAAATCACAAAACTGCGCGTGTGCAGATAGAATTCCAGTCAGAAAAATATTCTCCAAAAAAATGTAAACTTTAAAATAAAAAAAAACTGGAACAACGTTGAAGTGCCTGTCTAGAAAAAAGATTTGTGTTATGGCCATATTTTTTAAAATTCGTTTTTTTGTTTTTTTTTTTGTTTTTTTTGTGTGCGACATTTTATATTGTAATTTAGGGAGCAGAAAAACTTTTTAATTTGTATTTTTGTACTTATAACAGTATAATACATAAAAATAATTTAAAAGAAATGATAATTTAATTGTATGTTTTAATTTTTTTACAATACGAATCACGAATTTTGTTATAAAACTAGTAATAATTAAAAGTTCTTTTAACTTTTTTTTACAGCTGTAAGGGTACAACAACAAATCATGGTCCCGTTATATTTTTAAATATTTTTAGTAATAATTAACGTGCTTTTTTAAACAACTGGACTTTGTTTCAAAAAATAAGCAATTTGTAAAAAAGTGAAAGAATAATTTTATATTAAAAAATTGGTTTCTAAAAGTTACTTTCTTCTTTGTAAACACGAGCACATGCTTAAAAATAGCTACCTACGAGATAATTTTTTTATTATTTATACTTTCAAAACAGTAAAACATCTAGAAGTTATTTGTTTATTATTATATTTTTTATTAACATTTAAATAAACAAATGCAAATTTTGAAAAAATAATGAAAGAAAAATGTTAGATTCGCTATATATTATAATTGAATATTCCAAAAAAAATACTGCTTGCAATTAGTTTATATAATATAAATTTGTTAATTAGCGGACGCCGAGCCATGATGATACAGCGCGTTCAAGCGCACTGTCGATTCAGCGTAGACTCCACCCATTCTTTAATAAATAAAAGTATTAAACACTAAAAAATAATGTTATTTAACACTTGCTTTTATTTATTAAATATAATTTCGTAAAAAAATAATGACAATGTTTTAATTTTTAGTAGCAAATAACAATTAAAAAATAAATTATTTAAATAAATTGGTACCTATTTTAGTAATAATACAACCATAAAAGAAAACTGAAAATGTAGAGACTCTCGGATATAAGGTCAGGAAATACACCATAAATAGTATATTTGTAAAACATTGTTTGGTAATTTTTTACTTACCGGGCCCACGGCCGATTTTATTGAAATTTTGTACTACTGGGGTTTTTTGGGGCGCTGATCACAAATTTTGTCGGACACTTTTAGTTTTTATGTTATAACGCCCCACTCAAACCTAACCTCAAAATTGTACAAACTTTCCTAAAATTCCTCCTTCTTAAAACTGATTACAGCCAAAATTGAAGATTTTATGGAAATACACCTAGTATTTTATAAGATAAATTTGATTTCACCTTCATTTAACAAATATTTTTAATAAAAAATAGCACAACAAAAATATTATTTTTACTTTTAAAAATGTCAACAAAATTGTCTAGTGATTTTAGACAGTTTTATGTTGGTACGCCATGGACCCAAGAAACAATTGAATGGCTTACTTTTCAAATTTAAATCGCGAAAAATAAAAATAATTCAAATTTATAAAGTAGGCCATTCAATTGCTTTGCGGGTGTCTGGAGTACCAATATAAAACTGTCTCAAATCACTAGACAATTTGGTTGGCATTTTTAAGAGTAAAAATAATATTTTTGTTGTTCTATTTTTTATTAAAAATATTTGTTAAATAAAGGTGAAATTAAATTTATCTTATAAAATAATAAGTGTATTTCCATATAATCTTCCATTTTGGCTGTAATCAGTTTTAAGAAGGAGGAATTTTAGAAAAGTTTGTACAGTTTTGAGGTTAGGTCCGAGTGGGGCGTTATAACTCAAAAACTAAAAGTGTCCGACAAAATTTGACTTCAGATTCGTGATTAGCGCCCCAAAAAACCCCAGTATACAAAATTTCAATAAAATCGGCCGTGGGCCCGGTAAGTAAAAAATTACCCATTGTTTGTTAGCCGTTTTGATTGCTGGTTATGGTATGCTTCATGTGCTTAAATTGCTTATAAGTGAAAGACAAACAAGACACAAAGTAGGATTTTGATCGACTTACGGCCGAGTGATGATCTTGTTGTTAAATTTAGCAAAGGACTTAGCAGTTTAGAATGTTTAACAAAACGTCATTGTCAGTGTTATTAATGATTTTAGTAGGCAACCTGTCAAAATCTGACATTTTGTTAAACATTCTAAACCGTTGTCAACTTAGCAAATTGTTAAAAGTTAACAACGGTTTAGAATGTTTAACAAAATGTCAGATTTTGACAGGTTGCCTACTAAAATCATTGAATAACACTGACAATGACGTTTACTTACATTCTAAACTGCTAACTCCATTGCTAAATTTAACAACGCGATCATCACTCGGCCGTAAACGTTTACATGAATATAGCTGACATTTAACCAAAAAAATGCAATTTTAAAATTGTGCCATCTTTAACTTTTACACAATTAACCCACATAAGAACCCACAGAAATTATTTTTAGAATGTAGTAAATATACCCAAAACTTAAAATAAATATTATGGTTTATCTCAAGAGGGCACAGCCTTTTTGTTGGGCTGTTTATTTACGATTGTTTACCTTGCGAAAAGGGAAATGTACTTTACGTGGGGAAAACCATTTCCATTGTTATGCAGTGTTTAAAATATTTGTCTAAACGTTTAAAGTTATTTAAGCTTTGTTTGGTTTGAACTTTCTTTAATAAGCATCTATTGTTTCTTGGATTTTTGGGGATAAAATAGCAGAGAGTTTGCTTGACTAAAATACTTAGAAAAGGAAATCATTACGGTAAACTATTTTAAATTTTTCTTTCACATATTATTTTTTTTTAATTAGTTTATTTCTACATCAGCTCTTTAAAATTTAAAAATAAAAAATAAAATTAATTTGTTTTCTTTTTTAAAGCAATTGCAACAATAATTTAGTATCTGAAAAAACCTTTAAAATAAATGTATTAATGGTTATTTCTAAGTCCAATTTGCCATTCAATCTCACTAAATTTCTTTGCATTTCCATCTTCTTTTTCCAATTAATTGGCTAATCGGTACATTCTGAGAAAGACAGATTGCAAATGAAATAAAATGTTGCGCCACTAAGTTAATTTATCTGTACCGATAGATTGGTTTATTCCGATGCCGAATTTTGATGCAATAGAGATGTATCTAATGAGAGCATTTGTAAACATTTACATTTAGAATCATTAATTATAGATTGGTAAAAAGGTGCAATATTTTTTTCTTTATCATTTTCTCTGTAAATACAGTTATCTTTAATAATAGGAACATAAATTTATGAATTTTATTAGTGTTGGTATAACCTTTGCCTCAATACTTCTTATAGTTTAAAAAAATATGAAAAGAAAATATTTTTACCAATACTATCTATACAGCTATCAATATAACTGATTAAGAAATTATTAAAATATTATCGTAATAACTTTACAGAGTTTTCCTAATTAAGTATGCGCTATTTCTAATATACTCAATATTGCAGCTACCAAGTTTATATACTGCCAATACTTTAGGTCCAATTCAAATAATAAAATACAGGATTTTTTAAATTCGACCCACACATTTAAGATCCCGGAAATTGTATTGGGGCAAAGTTGCGCATTTATCTGACTAACAATATGCTATATAGAAAGTTCAAAATTTTGAGTATTTTCTGAAATATCCAAAATTTTGAAAAATCGTGTTTTTTCGTGGCACCATTTCAAAACGAATTGAAAAAAATTGCACATTTACATTGTCATTTTTTCCACGCTATTTAATAGTGATTTCGGATTTCACATATGACGATTCATTACTCGGCCACCATCATCGACTTTGGTTTTTCTTTTATATGTATATATTAATATTATACTTTAAAAGCTGGTAACCTCATTTATTTTCAAAAGTTAAACATCTTCTTAGTTGACCTTGATTCTGGAGATTGTTTTTTGTTTGTTTTTTAGGAAAATGTTGTTTAAATTTTTAAGCTAAATTGGTTATTTACATTAAGAAGCGAGATATAATAATTAAACTTTATTACATGTTTGATAGAAAGAGTTCAGAAGCACAGCAAATGTTAGAAATATATTTAAAAGGAACATGCCATAAATAAATTATTTTTAAAGGGATTAGTCTACCGCTAAAAGGAACATTGTTTTATAAACATACCCAAAAATATAATTGAATCTAAAGTTAAAATAACAATAGAAAATAAAATCCCTAACCCTAAATAATTTAAAGAATAATGTATACAAAAATATGAAGACCTTACTTTTGGATATAAAAACGCAGGCGTCTAATAAAATTACTTAAACCCATAGAAATATTATTTCTTTTAAGTGTTTTAAATTGTGCCTTGATGCACTTTATGGGTCTTCTAAAGTAGCATATTTTGCTTTTCATATATTTTGTTTTTAACAGTGCCCCACAAAAACGTAATTAAAGTTATAAGATCAGAAAAACTTGGCCATCCAATATGTCCCGCATTACCTATGTACCTATGCGAAAATCTACCATTTATAGATTAATAGACTATTCTAGTATGGTGTGCAGGGGTACCACGAACTAAAAACCTAAATAAAAATTGACAAAATTATCAAGCAACGACTCAACATTCAACAGTTTTTGATGAAGCTTGGTATAAATTCGCAATAAATTGCCGATATGATAAGTGATGTTTATAGTGATACTGCTGTTAAACAAATATTCATTCCTAAGTAGATTAAACATTTTAAAGACGACCAAAAAGAGGCTAAAAATGATGCAACGTCAGGACGACCATCGACCCTCTGTGTTGATGAAAACATTGATCGTGTGTGGTACTTATTATATCGCCGAAAAATTCCTTAAAATTTTTGGCCTGTGTGTACGAAATGATAAGGAACTGAAATATTCCAGTTTTTAGTTGTTTCTGCCTGTCTGGATAAGTACAGCCTTTTAAAGTTAAAAATAAAAATCCAACATAAAAAAAGCATATAGGCAGAACACTAAAATTAAAAGGAAACTTGTTCTTGGTTTTAGTTGGTCTTAAGTTGAACTTCCATGTACATGACTAAGGCGGTGACACTGTAATACACCTGTTAAAGCAAGGTATTATTAATTTCTTTAGTATTGTAAAGTTTTTAATAAGACAGGGCTAAATTTTACATCTTTTTTTTTTTTGACAACATTATATTTGGTTAGATATTTTAGTTTTTGTTTTTAGCTGTTTATTGTTTCATTTTATTTTTTTACATATATAATTTTGTTAATGCTGTAAGGTATTAACGCTGATTTTCCGAAAATAATCCTTTGCTGTACTTTGGCAATTTTTGGAGTTCTAGTGGTAATAACAAATATGGCAGTATTACCTACAATTTTTTTTATGGAAAACTGGATTTATCAAAATAATTATGAGTCGGCACTATTTGATCAATGTTAGTTCATTTTTGCCCAGTTTTGTAAATTACGATTTTTAGATTTACTCAAGGTTGCTAAAAAATTGCTCCCTAGATTTTAAATTTTAGGTTTTTTAAGGTGCATGAGAAATGCCGAAAACACATGCGGTTTACTGAAATGTATATTACATAGATTTAAAATTTTAAAATAGTTTATATTTTATATGAGTTTCTTTACAGTTTTATTTATAAGTGTAGACAAGTTACGCAAATGTGGATTTAAAGTTATTTTTGGTAAAATAGGATTTGTGGTCTAATAGGTAAAATGTATTTTTTTTAATGAATGAACTTTTACCCGCATTTTAAATTCTAAGACAATTATGTCCTCAGAAACTCAGGTTCAATCAGATTGCGAACTTTTAAAATAACCCCTAAATATACGATATTACAGCCTCGGCTTTAGAGCATTCCGAATAAAAATGTGCAGTTTTTAGAATGTTTTTCTTTACTTTTGTCCTAAAGTCCACTAACACACCAAATTAAGTTTCTACTTCCTCGGGAAGTGCTCCATAATTTTGGTAAGTCAATAAGTCAGTCAATCAGTCAGCAGTAAAATGGGCCTATTTAAAGAGTGACTGCAAAATTGCTTAAAAACTGCGTTTTTTCACAATTTACAGAGAGGTGAGAAAAAGACACAAGTATGTATTTTATACCAAATTACTCGTCGCAAATAATTAGGATGAGCATTGCTTTTCGTGTTTTTGCAATTTTTTAAAAATCACTCCTATTTAGGGGTTGGTAAGGCCCCAAATCTGACAAATTGCGAGCATAGCAGTGGTATTAAAAGTTATTCTCACTGCGATTTTTGTTTCGAATGAACCTTCGAAAAATGAAATAATACATCTCTATTCCTGAAAAGGTTGTAGACCAACCCTCATGGACTATGTGGGGGTGCAATTATCCCCTAAAATTTTTAAAATCAAGGCTACTGTAAAATTGCAAAAAATATCAGATTTTTCAGTAAGAAATAAATGTATATGATAAGAAATCACCCTTTTCTAATTGTAAGAGTAAAAGCATCCTTATCAATAGGAAAAATTAAATGAAATGCTAGCTATTTCAAAAAAAAAACTTGCTTTGTATTTTTTGATCCAAGTATATGAAGCAGGTGTACCTAGATTTTTCGAGTTGACTTTTTACCAAAACCACCCCTGCAAGGGCGTATATTTATCCCCTAAAATGTAGAAAATTATATACAAATAAAATTGTAAAAAAACATATTTAGATATTTTAGGATATCTTATATTAATTAACATAAAACCACCGTTCAGAGTGAGTTTTGATAATAAATCACCCCTAAAATTAAGGGACAGACACCCGCATTAGCAGGAAAATTAAATAAAAAGTGTATAAAACAGCGATTAGATTTTTCGAGTTCACTTTTAACCAAACCACCCCTACAAGGGTGTACATTTATCCCCTATAAAGTAGCAAATCATATACACATTTTAAAATTGTAAAAAAAATGTTATGAGCTACCCTATTATGAGGCAAATTAAATAAAATGTTTTTTAAAAAAAGTTTAAGCTTCGTATTTTTGAATCTTGGGGTATAAAACGGATCTTAGATTTTTCGAGTTCATTGCTGATCAAAGCTAGCCCTAAAAGGGAGTAAATTTGTTTTCTTATGATAAAAATCAGATACAACTTTAAACGTTGTAGAAAAAATGTACAGATGTTCTGTGGCCTGTTAATACAGTAGAGCCTCGTTAGTCCGTATCTCCAACAATCCGAATTATCCAATAATTCGAATGTAAAAAAAGCAATAACGATGTATCTTGTAGCTCGAATTTTCGTGTATGCGCTAATCCGAATGTTTTTTTAGAGATTTTTGACTAGTTTTAACTACATTCGACAGGTCCGTTGGGTCCCTTTTTTACATGCACATGCACAGTACATGTCTTATAGTCCACAGTACAGGCCCCTGCAAGTTGATTACCACATACTTTATAATTCGTGAGAAACTTCGTTTCGACGAGTCTACCACACTTTTCCTCTGCGACTTTTCTCGATTCCTCCGCTTTTCCTTTCGAAAAAGCCCTATATTATGGCGATTTCCCAAGGTTCCAAAAAGTCACGACCACAACTTTTTTTTTAGCTAAAGTTACTGGAAATTTTGTTAAATATGTGAATTTAAACTTATCCGACAAAAATTTGTCCGACTTTTCATTCTCGCTCGAAACATGCCCAAATGACAAGGATTAAAACCGATCACCAATAATTTTTGGCAAAATTGATTGTAATATTTATAAAATAATATCCGTTTAAAATTTGTTACCGACATAAAATTAATTTGACATAAAAACGTTCACTGTCGACAAAATAAAGAAAAAAGTATTTTTAAGAAAAAAAATATTGTAAAATATATAAATTTATAAAAAATATAAATGTATTATATATAATATAAAAATTTTTATAAAAAAATTATTAAAATATATATATATATATATATATATATATATATATATATATATATATATATATATATATATATATATATATATATATATATATATATATATATAATTTTTTTTTTCCGCTGCTTTACGTACTGATTTATAGTTGTCTCTACAGATTAAAACTAATTCGGCCTTCTCAGCTAACAATAACTGTCTTGGGGAATGCATTTGAAATGAAATAAACTTAATAAGCGAAGAATAATTATTCAAGAAAGAAAAATTATTGTCACCAAACCGTCGTAATGTTTACTATTAACCCTCATTTTTTTTTTCATGGGTATCAGCGATAATTTTAGTAGGTTTTTTAATGATGTCTTTTAATTTGTACAGTTTCTTTTATAAATATATAAAATAAAATTTTTGCAGTTTAAAAGAGCGTTTTTTAATATGCATTTTATCATTACTAATGTTTTACCTTTTTAAAAGGAATTTTTGTAAAATTTTAATAACGTTGCAACACACATGAAGTTTGTGATTCCTTAAAAAATTAAAAATCTTTGTTAATGTTACAAATATGCTTGAATTTGAACAAAATTATGCCAAATTAATTTGATTTAAAATAAATTATGAGAGTGTTTAAGGTAAATAAAAAAAATAGAAAAATTTTAAAGGTTTAAAAAAAAACAAAAAAAAATCTTAGGAGGCCATGTTTTGGTATTGAGGCATAACTTTTAATTCTGAACTTTTCTTTATAACCTTTTGCTAATTTTTTTAAATAAGGGTACTTTACTCCTGTACAATTTTTATATTTTTTGACCTACCCTGTACTTAACCCGAGACAGTTACAGTGTACGTTGCATTGTTGTTACCATAGAAACTTTGGTGAACCTGATTTCCAATGAAAAGGTGTTAATCTAGGATCCGTGTTTTAATATGAGGTGTTACGAAACACTGCAAAAATTATGTTTATGTAGTTTTTATTATTTTTGAAGGGAAAGGCGGATACTAAATTGTCGAACAGGTGTATCACTATTTTCTACAATAAATTTAAAAGAAAAAAAAGTGAAAATTAGGTTTGTGGTCAACGATTTTTTATACCCCGTCAAAATTCCAATTTCTAGCTGTCGGACTGAAAAAATGCGGCTTGAAATTTGTCGGACAAACATAAAATGGTATTTTATAAATTATTTAAAATTAATTTTACCAAAAATTACCTGGTGTGGTTTTCAATACCCTGTCATTTGGGCATGTTTCAAGCGGTAGACATGAAAAAGTCGGACAAATTTTTGTCGGACAAGTTTAAATTCACATTTTCAACAAAATTTGCAGTAACTTTAGCTAAAAAAAAGTTGTGGTTGTGACTTTTTAGAACCTTGGGAAATCGCCATAATATAGGGCTTTTTCGAGCGGAAAAACGGAGGAATCGAGAAAAGTCGCAAAGGAAAAGTGTGGTAGACTCGTCGAAACGAAGTTCCTCACGAATTATAAAGTATATGGTAATCAACTTGCCAGGGGGGGCCTGTACTGTGGACTATTAGTCGTAAGTAATTCTTGTCGGCGTATAGCAAAATGGCTCCAAAACGCAAACATGTGACATTAACTTTAAAGTCTGAAATATTGGACAAACTAATTCGTGGGTGTTCTGCAAAAGCATGAGCTGCAGAGTACGGAGTTGACGCATCGACAATAAGTGACATTAAAAAGCATTAGAAAAAAATCGGGAGGTAAAAATTTGTAATTTGGATGCATATGTTCTGTAATGCCGGCAATTTTTTTAATGTAGATTTGTCAAGAATTGCTTCGCTGGCCCCGAGAAAAAGGAAAACGTTACAATCCGCAGAGTATCCTAAAATGGAAAAATTGTTGGATGATTGGTTCCGTAAGCAAAGATCAAGGTATATTCCTATATAATACGAAATTTTAGCTGCAAAAGCAAAGCAATTTTACGCCCAATATTACGAGAAGGATAATTTTGTGGCTAGTAGGGGTTGGATAGCGAAATTTAGAAGCAGGCATGGTTTACGTGTGTTGAAAATTTGCTGCGAAAAATTATCCTGCAATAAAAGCGCGAATAAAAGGATCTATATTATACTAAAGTTGTCAGAGAAAATAAAGAGTCTAAATATTTTTCCTTCTCAAATTTATAACGCTGATAAATTAGCTTTGTACTGGAAGCAGCTGCCAGAGAAAACATTCGCAGGCTTTTATGAAAAAACAGCACCAGGACGGAAAATGTGCAAACAGAGAGTAACATTCTTGGCCTGCGTAGATGGCGATGGGTTGCATAAACTCAAGCTGTTAATAATTGGAAAAGCTAAAAATCCGAGAGCTTTTAAGAATGCATTACTCCCAGTTGAATATAAATCATCGCGTAACGCGTGGATGACCACTGCTATATTTCAGGAATGGTTTCACCACTCATTCGTGCCGCAGGTCAGAAGTTACTTAAGAGAAAAAAAGCTACCCGTAAAAGCTCTTCTACTTATGGACAATGCCTCCAGCCATGAATCTCAAGAAGAATCGAATAATGTGGAGTCAGATGACGATCCTGATGATTTGATACCGCTGAGTTTAGTGAGGCAAAAAATGTTGGAAATACCAAATAAATTAGCGGTTGTCTCAGACATGCTAAGTTCTTTATAACAAACTTTTTTGAGTGACCAATAAATTAGAGTTTGGATTGAAAATGATAAAGCATTATTGCCGGTTAAAAATAGTACGGTGGAAATAAGTGACAACGAAGAGCATCAGTAAACTAGAAATTTGAAAACTGTGAAAAAACTGCGATTAACAGTTTAAATGTGATTTTAAAGTGGGCGGAAAAAAACGAATTTCTTTTCAATGATATCTTAGTGTTGCAGAGATTAAAAGAAAGTGCCTTCTTGATAAATCAAAAAAATGTTAAGCAAACCAAGATCATCAATTTCTTTAATAAAAAGTAGTTTTAAATATTTTTTGTACGTGTTGTTTTTTGTATGTACAAATATAATGTACTAAAATATTTAAAATAAACGTGTTTCAGTAGTCCGAATTTTTCAGTACTTCAAATCGCTCTAAGAACTCTGATTTTTTTTGCAATTTTTAAAGTTGCATATGATTTTATATATTTTAGGGAATGATTGCACCTCCACATAGTCCATGGAGGTTGGTTTACAACCTTTTTAGGAATGGAGATGAATTATTTAATTTTTCCAAGGTCCATTCAAAACAAAAATCGCAGTGAAAACAACTTTTAATACTACTGTTATTTTCGCAATTCTTAAGGTTTGGCGACTTTCCAACCCCTAAATACGGGTAATTTTTAAAAATTTGCAAAAAACGAAAAACAATGCTTATCCTATTTTTTTCCGACGATTTATTTGATATAAATTTTAAAGTTGTGTGTCATTTTCTCACTTCTTTGTGAACTGTAAAAAAACAGGCAGTTTTTGCGGTCATTTTTTACATAGTAAATCGCGTATCTTTATTTGAAATGAGAACGTAGTTATGATAGGGGGAAAAACATGCCTAAATGTTTTACGTAAAAACTTGGCCTAGATCCCGGCAATTACAAAATGCTATAAGCACTATAAGAAATTTCCTAGCAATTATATTTCAAAAACTACCATAAAAAATAAATGCGAAATAAAAAAGCCTGTACAAGCATATTCTGTTACCCTACGAATCATGACGGTCTTGCAAAATAAACAGCTTGAAAAGCTATATCGCTGAGTTTAATATTTCCCTTTAAAATATTTTATTTCACGCCATGTAAAGTTTTTATTAAGTTTCAAGTTACAGTGGACAGTATAGAGTTCCATAAAAAATGATGTGTACACAACATGTGACATGACTTATTATAGAGCAGCAGATGGCTTTGTTTTGGTTATGCTTTCTGAAAAATATAGGATTTCCTTTGATGCGACCTGAATATTAGTTTGCTGTCAGGATAAAATAAGTTAGCCTAAATCCATAAATCTCAGCCTTATCTTTTTATTTTATTTAAAAAGATATGTTTAAAATATATTTTCATGTAAAATAAATGAGTACTAAAATGGGATAGATTACCTATATTTGTCTCAGCAATATATCCAAAAAATAATTTGTAGTATTATGTTAATTTACAAAATGAAAAAAAAATTAGTATGGTTTAGATGGAAAATAATAAACTGTTGATTTACGTAGTAAACACAGTTATCATTTTATTTATGGTATGGATAAAACTGCAACCTTATGGATCCCTTATGTTACCAGTAAATTCGTGGTGAGTTACACAATTTTTTTTAGTGCTTTAAAGAAATGTACTACGTTTCTAGTTGATACCTAGAGATAACTGGATCGTAGCTCGCTGATCTAGTATACTACGAGTCCAAGATGGAAGAAGGCAGGAGTGTACGGATCCAAATGTAGACTTGCAAAGCCCCTAGGAAAATCTTCCATCATCTTCCAAGCAGATATCTATGCAATCGATATTTTTGTAACCGAATGTGCCAAAAAGGCATACGGGAAGCAACTATCTCCATCCTAACGGACAGTCAGGCCGCCCTAAAGGCTTTAGCTTCATGCTGCTTTGACTCAAGGCTCGCCTGAGAATGTCGACAATCTCTTTACCAACTGGCCACCAACGAAAAAGTTACCCTAGTGTGGGGTCCAAGCAGTGGAAGGCAGTGATATTGCCGACCAACTAGCCAAAGTGGGCACACAGGCCCCGTTTTACGGACCAGAAGCTTTCTGTGACAGAACTAGAGGGCACCTATTGGAAGATCTGAGAATGGGAGAAACGGCAAAAAAGACTCACAACGCTTTAGGCCAAAGACAGAACTCAGGATAGTCACCAACTTCCCGGCAGTACACGGCCTTCTGAGATATCACCTTAAAAAAATGGAAAAGACTGGCAATTAATGCTGTAAGTTTTGTGACAGATCGAGCAAAACCTCGGAACCTATACTACGCGAATTCATGGAATTAACACGCCAAAGGATAAAAGATCTAGGAGCATTTTTGACTCCCGATGAACTTGCTTTTCGGATCATTTAAGTCATCAGTTAAGGGAATTAAGTGATAAAGGGTATCCACAAAAGTTTTTCCTGGGTCGAAGTGGGTGTAGGGCAATGTTGAGCCGAGCCATCCTATGTACACCAATAAAATACAATGGCGCCCACAGAGTAACAGCCATATTCACTATTACTTATAAATATATGACCTTTTCTAAGGCTTTAAACGGAAAACTTTAAGAATTATTCACCCAAGCTTTATTACAATGTTGGGCAAAAAAATTATTTTTTATGAAACAAAAAAAAATGTAGAATAAGTTAAATTTCGGGGTAAAATAAAAGTTGTTTACTAATTCTAAAGCCCAGCTTCCAAATTTCTTGCTCATAAATGTGGTACCATATTAGATTCGCATTAATACCGTAAACATACCTTAACTTATTAACAGGAAGTTTTAATTTTCGTGGCCAATAAAACAAGCCTAGACCTTTATAACCGATATCGCTGTTAGGTTATTTTAAGTATTTGCATTTTTAGTATGACATGATAAGATGGTGGTAGTTATATCTTACTGCTTGGTCAATGCATTTAGCTATAAAAAGGAATTTTTAACAATAGAAATGTAACCAGAAAGGCGGGTAAAACTTGTCTGGTGAAAGAGTAACAGAGAATTACGAATACAACAACATATTTTTAAAATAATTCTTACAAACTAAAGCTTGCTTAAAATAGGCAGCACATGTTAAAATTATGCATATATTTTTTAACAACTGTCTTAGCATAATAAAAAAAGAAAATAATTCGTAATACCTGCCCACGGCACAAAGAGAACCGGTATGCTATTGCGCACGGCCAGCGCTCGACGAGCGACGCGGTGATGTCACTGCGGAGCACGGCGCGTATTTAGAAAACGTTACCTTTACAGAACGAAGCATAAAATATGAACTTACCTAAACTGGAAATGAATGGTAAAGATAAAGATTAAAATTAATTTATTAGGCAGCTTTCTGATAACTGACACTTGGTTGTATTTCATTGTTTCTAATAATAAAATAGGATGCCAATGATTTCAAACACATTTTATATTTACATATAACATTGATCGAACGTTTTACATATTTTGGTTCTGTGATTAATAAACTGAAACTTTTGGAAAACTTTTATTATTTTTTCATATTGGTGAACTTCTGCATCTTTTTTTCTAATTTTCTCTAGCAATTTTGGAAACTTATCCGCTATTTAAGTCGCGAAGTCTAATATAAGTTCTAGTACGACTTAAGCAGCTTATTACTTCATATGGAATCTAACAATTTTCTTCCAATTTTGACAAAGTAATGTCAGTAATTTTTTTAAATATCATTTTTTCTTTTGAAAGTGATTTCCCATGAAATTTACAAAATTCTGTATCGAGTATTTTTGGCGCATCTAAAAGATCCTTGTTGGGATTGAGAAGACCGCCTCTCAAAGTAAAATGCAACCATTTATGAGATCCTAAGTCTACATTCATTGTGCTAGAGCCTAAGTTGTTTTATTTATAGGCCACAGAGCCAGCAATATATTTTAAAGATTCATTGTTGATTTGTTCCTTGCTTTCGAAATGACCTAATATGTCAAAATTTAAATGTTCATTTTCTGGTAAACTTATTTCAGGAAAGTGCCTATCAACGAAAAAATCTTGATTAAAATAATCTTCTGCTGCAGTCGCAGGGATTTCAATATTTTGGTATAAACCCTTGAACATATCTTTAGTAAGGCAGGCATCAGTTAACGGTTGATCCGTTTTGTCAGATTTTAATGGCGATATCAGACATTGTTCCTCGCATTCCTCGGTATTCTGCGATTATGTAAAGACTGTTGAAGAGTTTTTTCCTAATATGAACCATCTTAAACGATAAATAAAATCTAATGGGTTGGGGTGGTCATTACAAGCTCCCATTGCTCTTACATAGAAAAAAATGTTCACCATAACATATAGGTTCAGTCTTGCTGTTAAAATATATTTCACCTCATAGTTCATACTCAAATAATCTATAGTTCCTTTATAGACGGGTTGGTCAAAGAATGCCCTTTTAAACGGAATTAGAGATTTGTGCTTCCGACCCTCATTTTACTAATGGTATCCGACATTCTATGTAAGAGCTCTTTTTGGTTCTCAAGATTTGTACCATATTATGCGTTTTTGGTAGGACAATTACCTTGAAACATTAATCTGGAATTAAATAAATCAAACCAGTCATTTATTAAGAGAGTCAGTTCAGCAGTCTCCCTCCAAAGGGTATCAGAAGCATTACCTTTCCACAGTACCTTAGCGCTTTTAAAACAGTATGTGAGAGTAACTGTACGGCAGGTCTCACTTTTTGACGTGCTGATTCTTGTAAATCAAAGTGGAATCTTGTTATTTTGTGGGGTAAGGTAAGTTCTGACAAAGATATGTCAAGCAATTTTTCGAAGCACCTTCTGTAAATGAAACTACTGCCTATCCAGAATCCATGGTCTAATAAATGATTTCTGAGAAGCTTAATTAAGTGTGGAACATCAGCAAATACAAAGACTTTAAGAAGATCATTGCTAGGATCTGCAAAAAAGCAGTTCTTATCATATCCGATGTTAAGCTCTGCCCACAGACCCATATTTCCTTGGCCCATGTCAATTACCAAATTCAATATTTCTTTGTTAATTTTTTGATCAAAATTATAATAAACGGGTTCTTTCCAACTACCACAAAGTCTCGTGCCAAAATTGTTTGACAAGTATTATGTGAACCTATCGCTCTTTAGTTTTTTTCTCTATGTCCATTCTATTTGACAAATACATCTCATTAAAAGACAAAATACATAATTTTTTAATTTCCTTAAGGTGTAAAGATTTTTTAGTAATTAAAGTTATGACATCTATTAAAAGTCCTGGGGCAACAGAAAAGTTTGCAATCCATTTACGTAAAGTAGATAGTGCAGGTAAGGGATACTCGTTTGTTCTCAAATATCGATATGCTTTAGGGCTTACACTGCGTAAGGATATAGCAGATGCTATGTCTTCCGGAGACCATACTACTCGTCTGTTTTCAAAGTTCAATAATTTTTTAACTTGACCGGGTGTGAATAGTTTTTCTATCACTGCTTTCTCTTCAAGTTTGCCTTCCACAAAAGTAATTTTCTGTTTCAATATTGATTTCTCATTTTCCAAATTCTGAATTTTTTCTTTTAATTTTAAAATTTCAGTTGCTGCATTCCTAGAAAAATATGAAAATACAGAGTCTGATCTAAAAATCTAATAGTTTTGCATTTGTTGGGTAAATAAATCAAGATAATATGTTTTTTTAATTTTAAGTCAAGGTTATAAAAAATGTACGAAAAGTTTAACTTCAGGCCTTACTCTACCGATATAGACATTTTTGATTGAGTTTCTTTGAGCGGTATGATTTCGATATTGTTTGTATCTTCTTTACTACTAGTAGACTCCAACTTGTCGCTAATATTTTCGCTAAGTTTTCTTCGCTTTGCCATTCTTGAAGACCTTTCTGTATTGCTGTTACTTACTTTACGACCAGGCAAATTCAAAGTAGGCAATGAATTATATTTCAGGGCCTTTTATTTTTAGGCTGGTGATCAGGCATCAGTCTTTCTCGGAGAGACGGCTCTTCAAAACAACAAGGCTTAAAATGGGCTAAACAGATGTAAGCTAGAAAAAGTTAATAATAGCCAAAAACCGCACGTCCAAGATTGCCAATGAAAAAATCGCTTCTGATTATTTGTTTGCGAGTTAACAAATAAAATGAATAAAAAGCAATAAAATTCCTCTTTGACTTACCATTTTTCAAATCAAACTTCTCTTCTCGCTTGCAGGCAATAATCCATTTTTTGCTAAATTCTTCTTCCTTTTGAAACCGGAAATATCTTATATTACTACCTTTCGTTGTTCTGCTATAATTTCTGCATTTTGGCTATTGCACAACCAGGCATTGAAAAAAAAGTGAAACACAGATTCTTGCCAGAAACTCAGCAACATCCGATTTATCCGGTGGCTAGAGAGTATAAAGCTTATGCACATCGTGACCGCGTAACAACGCTTACGTGCTTAATAAGAATTTGCTCCGCAGTGACGCCATGCGCGGGCGAGTCGTGATTTCGTCTCCCGGAGTAGCATACCGGTTCTCTTTGTGCCGTGTACCTGCCAAATGATAGGATACTTCTTTTATTGCGTTTCAAAAAAGTTTTAGGTCTGGTAAAGGTGGTTCATAAAAAAATCAATTCTGCTAATCTTAAGAAAGAAAGTCAACTAGATACGAAAGTAAGGCTCTGCAAAATAAAAAAATTGAAAACAAAATTTTCGGTAAAGTAGCAATAGGAAACATAAGTCTTATAGTTGTATAAAGTTTTTGTATATGTTAAATAAGCAAATTTTACTCAACTTTTAATTATGCCCTTTTTATTTTGGTTTTGGATCTACTTATTTAAAATAATAACTATTCATGTCAAGATCCTTAAATCATGATTGTCTAGTTAAAAATTTGTATTTATTTAAGGCTTTAGATTTTTTATAGCAATTAGGACACTTTATTTAGTTATGTATTTCTTTATTTATTTTTGTCAACCTAAAAGTTAATTTCTATTTTACGAAATCCGCAAATAATCATGTTTAAACTATTTTTAAAAAATATGGGTATAAAAAAAAAAATAAGGATACTTTAGTACGTAATTAAAAATAAAGTAAATAAAATAATGATTTTGGTATTGTTCATTTTTATTTTAGATAAATTTTCTCTAAATACCGCTTTTTACTAATATAATATTTTTCATTGTACAAATTTATTTGATCAATTGTCAACAATCTTCTATAAAAAATAATTGGTATTCTTTAAGCATTCGTTATTTTACATAAGAAAATTATTTACAGGAAATTTCAATAATTTCCAATTTATTACTATAAATACAAATACATTCTAAACACATCTCTAAAACATCAAAATTCTTAATTGTAAGAACCTAATCTTTGGCAACAAATAAATGAGATCAGCTTTCTATTTAAACCACTAATTTAACTTTCTCGGAAGGACAGATTAGTCAATTGCAGTAAGAACAAAATACAATTACAAAGGGATTATACATAATTAAATAATAAAATTGCCTGTGATGTAATAATAAAGGATTTTAATTTAAAAATAGTAAATAAGATAAGTGTTAAACATTTCTTAGTAGGTATTACTTAATGTGCAGCTTTGACTGCTTAAAAAAATTATGTTCCATTGCAAAAAGTTGTCTTTTCTCTCTACAAACTCAGACCTCAAAAAATGGATATTGTTGTAGTGTAATAGTGTACTTAACCATAATATTTGTAATGGTAATATTGTGTTGTTAAACGTTATTATAAAGTGCAATTACATCTTTTGGTAGTATCAAATCGTTGACAAAATCCGTGTTTGGGCAATGACACAAAACTTTTTGTTTTTGAAAATTTCTGTGTATTACTTATAGTATATGGTGAACCAAGGGAAGAAAATATGTTATTTCTACCGGGGCGTGTAAGATTGTCACACGAGCGAAGCGAGGGTTTCAAACACACGGATTGAAATGACATATTTTCTTCCTGAGATCCGCATACTTCTTTTTACCACATCTGCTTAATAACTTATTTATTTCATAATTAATTTAATTTTTATTTTTTATAATTATTTGTATCCATCAGGAAAAAAAGCTGATTTATGCGCACATTTAATAAAATTATTTCACCCGAATAGAAATAAGTCATTTTCTTTCATAAAAACAGGGCAAAAATTTACACTTTTTACGCAGGTGTGGTGAAATGAAATTATTTTATCCCGATTAGAAATGAGGCAATTTTTTCCCTCAAAATAGAAAAAAACTCTTCACGCAGAAGTGGTAAAAAAATATTTGTGTTACTGAGGAACGACAGGTGGACTTCCTTATTATTAGCAATACAGACAGGGCCACTTTAAAACTTACCAAAATCTCCGAAGGAACCAGCAAATTCACAACATTTAAATAGTCTTAATAATTTAGAATCAGATGAAATTTGCTCAGACTCTGACTAATAAATATAGGTACATATTTTTTATATATTCTTTTTTAGTTTACTATGGCATTACTGTATAGCTTTTATATTTATGTTATAGTATGGTTTATATATTGTATTACTGTAAAAACAACAAATTAGTATAGAACGTTTTTTAATTAAAATAATAAATTGTTATTGATTGTATTTTCCGCTTTTAATTAAAAATGTTATAAATAAATATTTAATTAAAAGATAATTTTGATCATTAATTATTACCCTACTGTGCGCCGTATAGATGTAAAAAAGCCACTGCTTGCTAGCGTGATTAGCTGAAAAAAAAAGATTTACATTTTATTTAAATAAATCACATTTTTTTATCTCTGCGTAAAAGCAGTGCAATATTTAAATTTGATAATATACATATATAAAAACAAATAACCATTTTAAAGTATACGCTTTAAAGTACTTAAAGCTAAATTTTCATAGAGATATAACAATTATTATTAAAACTATACGGATTTTAAGTTTAAAAGTTTCATGTTTAATCGAAGTGCAAAAAAAATCCGAAATAGAAAGTTCGATATTTTTTTCTGTATGTAAAAAAATCAGTTTAATTAAATAATATTAAAAAGTAGGTATTGAAGAATAAATCCGCAAAAAAAATCGGTTTTAATAATTCTTACAATAATTATGATCAAAAATTTGTGCATACTACGTTAAAGTAAAAAGCAATATTTTAAAGTGAATTTTAGTAGGGAAAAAAACATTCAAATCTTTATAAAACCGTTGTTATTTGAAAATTTAGGCTTTCTTTTATAAATAATCTCAATTTTATATTTTTTTGATGTTATTAATCAAAGAGTCAGTGATGGAAATTCCAAGAAAACTTTAAGACATTGCGCATGCGCAGTACTCAAAAATTACTTTTTTGAAAATTAGCTGTAATTTTGTTAAAAGTTGAGATATTAAAAACATATTTTTAAAAAAGTTGTAGTAAAGATCACAGTCTATAACTTTTATTTAAAACTTTTTTATATTTTTAGAATTAAAAAAGTTTTAATTTAAACAATAAAAAATCATAAACATTTGCTATTTTTGGAAACCTTAGGTTACATCTCTTGGAGATTTTTTTTAATATGATTGATTTATGTTTTTTACAATCCAATTGCAAAATTTTATCGCCCGACGGGTTAATTCTGACCCTAACGTGTTTATTGACTGGGCTATGAAGCTATTCCATTTTGGAGAGTATAGAGATAGAAATATTTGGCGGTTCTCGCGGGTGCTAACCACAACTAACCAGAACTATCCAAAATTTCTTAAAACTTGGCTTATACTTGAAGTTAAACTTTTATAATGATATAACAATTATTATTAAAACTATACGGATTTTAAGTTTAAAAATGTCATGTTTAATCGAAGTGCAAGAAAAAGCAAAAATAGAAAGGGCAATACTTTTTCCTATATCGGCTGTAATTTTGTAAAAAGTTAAAATATTGAAAAACATTCTTTGCAAAAGGTTTTTTTGGCTAAGATCACAATGTACAACTTTTATTTAAAACTTTTTTTCATATTTTTAGATTTTTTTTTAATTTAAACAATTAAAAATCATAAACATTTGCTATTTTTGGAAACCTCAGGTCACATCTCTTGAAGAAAATTTTTTAGTATGATAGATTAATGTTTTCCGACTCTAATGTGTGTATTGACTGAGCTACAAAGCTATTCCATTTTGGAGAGTATGAGGATAGGAATATTTGGCAGGTACTTGCGGGTACTAACCGCCACTAACCAAACCTAACCAGAGCTATCCAGAATTTCTTAAATCTTGTCTTATACTTAAAGTTAAATTTTTATAGAGATATAACAATTATTATTGCAACTATACGGATTTTAATTTTAAAAATGTCATGTTAATCGAAGTGCAAAAACAAACAAAATAGAAGGGTCAATATTTTTCCTATATCGGCTGTAATTTTGTTAAAAGTTTTTAACAATCTAATTGCAGAATTTTATCGCGCGACGGGTAAATTCCGACCCTTATGTGTATATTGACTGGGCTACGAAGCTATTCCATTTTGGAGAGTATAAAGATAGGAATATTGCCCTACAGTCCAAGTCAGCTCCAGGACAACATCACCGCAGCTTGGAGGGCAACAGCCCAACTAAGCTGAGGGGATGAGGCACTGACGTCCACGTCTTGTAGGGTGGGATTTTCTGTGCTGGTATTCTCGACATGTTGCGAGACCCGTGACATGGGGGATTGTCAGCATCGAGAAGGCAAACAGTGTCTAGCAGCTGCCCAAGCCAAGGTGGAACAGCGTAAGCCGAAGGCTGCGTGACTAAGGGAGTGCTTAGCCATTATTATGCGGACTCCGGGAACCTGGCGACACCCGGTTTAAATTAGCCTTCCCCTGGCATGCGGGCTCTGCCAGGGGCGACCGATTATTTCCCTTGCTACTCGTGGGTTATGGATGGACCTGAATGAAAAAACAAACAACTCTAACTCTGAGGCTGGACGAGTACGCCCAACTCAAGAGAAAATCAACAAGCCTGGCGATAAAAATCGCCGAAGAGGCAAAAGAATTTCCGGTGCGGAGGCGAAGAGGAGACGGAAGGCGCGTGAGGCGTTGGAACGTGTAGCCAATACGGCAGCCACCGACGCTAAACTGCCACCCTCCTCGGAGCCGACCGCACAACCTTGTCCAAGGCCGCAGACAGTTCCTTCCAAAGAGGCTCGGAAAGCGTCCCGCTTTTGGATAAAAAACGTCACCGATCGGGGACGTCCTCGGAAGCAACACCGAGGAAAAATAAGAGGCCGCGTAAAGCAGCCCCCCGAAAACTAGTACAGCTACGGCTGACAAACCGACAAGCAACAGAGAGGCTGCCACTAGGCACCTTAAAGTAGCTATCATAGACAAGGAAAATCCTTACGACAAGATTACTGCCGATAGGGAAGCCTGTCTAAAAAGGGTGCTGTTGGAGGAACTGGACAAGACTATCATGTCCGCCGCCACCAGCAAAGCCACCAACGTTCACCTCGTGGACATACTCTGGTGAAATCATCAGGGTTGTCTGCAATGATGATGCATCGTTGAAGTGGCTAAAAAATACCGTTCCAAATCTAAGGACATCGAACGGTGCAACACTTACACTGGTGGGGGTTGATCAGCTTCCGAAGCTGACGAAAGCCTCTCTCTGGATCCCGGCGGAAGCAAATGCCGATCTCGGGAAAAAGAGGTTGTGCTGCATCGCCTTGGTGGCCAAAACCCACAACTCACTATAGCCAAGTGGTGCTTGTTTCACCATGAGGCTAAAACAGATACAAAGGGACACCTCTTTGTCTTCGGTATCGGAGACGATGACATGGCGACCCTGGAGAAAGGGTCAATGAGGCTGAGCTACGGGTTCTCCTCTTTGACCATCAGGGCCAGGCCCGTCAGAGAGGATGACCCCAAGGGTCAAGAAATAGAACGAGCTGGAGGGACCCCGGAGACCACTGTCGAGCCGCAAACCGTGGCGTCCGACAGCTCATCCAAGAGGACTGACGTCGAGCCGCCTGTTACGGCGGCCACCGACGACCCTCAGGATATGGAGCTCTGGTCACCCTTCAGTGACACGCTGACGGTCTCCCCAAAGACAGTGTCCACACTGCTTGAGGAGGAGACGGTAAAAGAATAAGCTGCTCCGCCTCAATGGGAAGGGTAAAAGCAGCAACTAAAGTAAGCTTAATTCAATGTAACCTGCAGCACTGCAGAGCGGCTTCGGCAACACTCTGCCGCCGCCTGGATGAGCTGCAGGATACAATAGCCCTAATCCAGGAACCATGGCTAAGACAAACCAAAATATTAGGTTTAAGCAGACTGTCTGGTAAAACTTTCAGTTTCCCCAGCAACGATCACCCTAGGACAGCGATTTACGTCCCTAGGACAATTAGAGCACACCCACTGTCACATCTTTCCACATCAGACCTAACTGCAGTCAAGTTGGAGTATGTCGTGGATGGGCAAACCAAAGCAGTGGTCCTAGCATCAGCGTACCTCCCACTGGACGCAGTTATCCCACCACCCAGTAAAAAATGGAGGACCTGGTGAAGCACTGCCAAACTCAGAATATGGAGCTGGTGATTGGATGTGACTCTAACGCACATCACATCAACTGGGGCAGTCAGGACACAAACCCCAGAGGTAAGTCTCTATATGATTATATTATAGGTTGTAACCTTAGTATTCTAAACCGAGGAACTACACCTACATTTTTAAACTCTCGGAGTCAAACCTTAATAGATATAACGCTAAGTACAGCTAATATATCCAACGTAATCCGGAAATGGCAGGTATCTGACGAAACCTCAATGTCAGACCACCGCTGGATAACTTTCGAAATAGACAAGGCTATTGCGCGACCCCAGAAAGACCGATAAGGCATTATATATGCAGCGGTTAGATGGGGCTCTGCGAGATATCGAGGTCAAAACACCCAACAACAATGGCGAACTGGACAGCTACGTTACGGCTATCAATGATGCTATTGTTGGAACGTACAAAAGCGCCTGTCCCCTAAGGATGTACCATGATAATGGCGGTACCTCTAGTTGGTGGTGCCAAGAATTGGAACACCTCAGGGCAGCAGCTAGAAGAGCCAATAATAAGGCTAAAACTACGAATCAGGACGAGGACTGGGACCAATATAGGGTTCACCTCAGAGAATATAAAAAAGTCGTCAGATAAAAACAGAGAGCAGCCTGGAGAGCTAACTGCGAGGCGATAGAAGATTACTCTGAGGCAGCTAGGCTACAGAAAGCTCTCAACAAAGACCCATACCACAAGAGAGTACTGAGCTTTTAATGGCTACGCACTTTCCTGATTCCACTACCGTTGTATCAGCGGACTGGACAGAGGAAGAACACAAACCCTCCGATGAGGATTGGCAGGTTGCCAGACAGATAGTCAATGAGGAAAAAACGGGGTGGGCAATTTCCGGCTTCTCCCCCTTCAAATCACCAGGCCCTGACGGCATATGTCCAGCCCTACTACAGTGGGGACTGGTCACACTGATACCGCACCTGGTTGGGATATTCAGGTCATCTTTGGCCTTAAGATACATTAGAATTGTCTTCTTACCCTAACCCGGGAGGATGGATTACTCCACCCCAAATCCTACCGACCAATTAGCCTCTCCTCGTTTTCTCTGAAAGCGCTGGAGCGACTATGTGAGAGGTTCATCAGGGACGTGGTGCTCCAGGGCAGACCACTTTACCCAAATCAGCATGCGTACACCACAGGCAGATCAACTGATACGGCGCTTCACCTAGTGGCGGGTCGTATAGAAAGATCTCTGGACAACAAAGAGTCCACCTTGGGCGTATTCATTGATATAGAAGGCGCGTTTGACAAAACGACCTTCCCAAAAATTCTACATTCGCTTTCTGCCAGAATACCCCTGAAACAGTTAGCGGATGGATCTTCAATATGCTCTCAGAAAGAAAGATACAGATCAGTGTAGAGGATTTCAAGATCCGAGGCAAGGTCACGAAGGGATGTCCGCAGGGAGGGGTTCTCTCGCCACTACTGTGGAACTTGGTTCTAGACAGCCTCATCGACCGCCTTAACAAGGAAAATCTCTACACCATAGCATACGCAGATGACTTGGTCATACTGTCCACAGGGAAATTCCAGAGCGTACTCTGCGAAAGGATGCAGACTGCCCTCAGGATAATAGAAAGATGGTGTGCCGATCACGCGCTATCCATCAACCCGAAAAAGACAGAGATGGTTCTCTTCACAAGAAAAAGGAGAATGGTGAACTTGAACGCCCCAAGACTCCTAAACACACAACTGAGCTTCTCTACAGAGGTAAAATACCTAGGTGTAACCTTTGATAGTAAGCTAACATGGGAACTCCCACTTGGAGAAAAGACTTAAAAAAGGATACATTTCCTATGAGCAGTGTCACCAGACCATAGGCAGAATCTGGAGAATGTCACCTAGATTCACCCTATGGATCTATACGGCCATCATAAGACCTATGCTAACCTACGGTGCTATTGTCTGAGGGCAGAAAGCCCAGCAGACGACAGTCATCCGAAAACTAGACCAAGTTCAGAGAATGGCTTGTCTCAACATCACTGGAGCCATGAGAACAACACCAACTAGGGCCATGGAGGTAATCCTAAACCTCACACCCCTGGACATATTCGTCAAGGAGGTTGTTGTGACGGTTATGCTGCGCCTCCGCACTGTTGGTATAATGCCCGATGTAGGAGTTGGCGCACAGAGACGTGGCTTGTGGATTGAGGCGATAGGTTCGCTTCCACTACTGCAAGCAAAAGTCGACTCTATTGCGCCATATTTTGTTTTTAACAAACCCTACAAAATCGACATCAAGGGAGAATCGAACACAAACGTGGCAGGTGTAATCAACATCTACACAGACGGTTCGAAAACAGAAGGTACAGGATGTGGAATCTATTCTAGATCTCTAAACTTAAACATCAAATGGGCTATGGGTGAGTTGCCAAGTGTCCTCCAAACTGAGCTCACAGGCATAACCATAGCTGCAAAAGAAATAATCAGTAGGCACATCACTGATAAGGTCGTGCTTATCCATACCGATTGCAGACAGGCACTACTAGCCCTGAGTAGACCACGCTTCACCTCAGGTCTGGTACTAGAATGTCACCGTGCCCTTGCGGATGCTTCTAGCAGGAATGTGGTCACCCTCTGCTGGACCAAAGGACACGCTCACTCCAAAGGCAACCGCATTGCTGACTCGTTGGTCAGGAAGGCTGCCGGGACCAAACCTTTTGGACCCGAGCCTTTCGTAGGTCTGACAGGGTCTGCGATGAAGAACCTAATCAAAAGACACTCTCGTCAGCAGTTTACAAGACGATGGGATGAAACAGTAAACTGTAACTTTTCCAGGGAGTTACTGAACTATCCTGACAGAGATACAGCTAAACATTACTTGGCAATGCCTAGGACGAACCTTCGCCTAATCACGGGCGTTCTGACCGGACATTGTCCATTACGTAAGCACCTTTTTAGAATGTGTATAAAAGACGAGACGGTGGAGCACATCCTTTGTGACTGCCCTGCACTCTCGTCCAAGAGAAGATCCATGCTGGGCGAGTATTGGCTTTCCTTAGCCGACATCAAGAAGATTCCCCTCGGCGACGTTCTCACCTACTTTAAATCAGTAGGATGGGCGGCGTACTAAGTGAGGAGTCCCCTTTAGGAGGAAGAACAATGGGCCTACTGAGGCCTAGGTGCCGTGATATCTATCACCCTCCTCATCTTCAGATTCAGATAGGAATATTTGGCGGGTAGGTACTCGCGGGTAAAAACCACAACTAACCAGAACCAACTAGAATTTCTTGGCTGACTAAGAACTAAATTTAATAACAATGCATGATTTAATATAAAATGTGTCTGTAAACCGGTCGTAAATAATAAAAATATTTTACGATTATTATCCGTTATTATTCTTGGCATTTAATGCACTTTTGAACGCCTCAAGCTATTATCTTAACGCTGCGGATCCTAAAAACTTTTACGCTCCTAACCATAAATAACTATTAAGTATAACAACGGTAACAGTGGTGGTAGTAAAAATAGTTAAGTATAAATGTTATTTGGCTTTTACCATTATGCTTGTTATAATGAAAAGCCAATTTGCTTTAAATGTTTTGGTTTATAGACCTCCATAAAGGTTGTAAATTTTAACGCAAGTAAATATAGCTTTTATTTTTACGTACCTATTATGTATACAGGGTAATTTAAATTTGACCCATACCAAAAGGATCTCTTAAACTATAGAAAATACAAATATGATTAAATTAAAGCAAAATTGGGCATTCATGGGATCAAAATTATGCCATTTGAAAAGTTTTAAGGTTTTGAGTATTTCTGAAGATATACGGGAAAAACCAAAGTTTTGGATAATCTTTTTCATTTTTTTCTGGTTACGTTTTAAAACAGATTTTTACCTTTTTTCTCCTTGCTAGTGTTTTCAGATATCACATCAGAAAACCATATTTAAAAAAATGCAAAACAACCATTAAATAAAAGTTTACAGGTTGGATACTGTTTTATTTCTTTTCTTTATTTTTTTGCTGTTAAAATTATTAAAAGTAAATTTTAATATATTTATAAAGATTTAATGCAAACTTTAATTTTCCATACCTAAATGCAATAACATTTCGCTGTATAACCTTAAATGATAATTTTGTTCTATTATTTCGGACAGTCCATATAAAAGGTATTTTATAGCTTGATTTATTTTAAATCCCTAATAAACTAATTAATAACATTAAAGTATGAAACTAATATTTAAAATTATATAACGTAATAATTTTAAGGAGAGTTTCTGTTTTACCTATTTTGTTTAAAGAGAAGCATCTAAGTAAAAATGTAAATTTACTTTATTAGTTTAAATAATAAAACATCCCAACAAACGGCGGAAGTTAATGTGGCTTTATTAACAAATATATAGGTTTATTTGTCAATGGTACTAATTTAGTAAGAAATGTGAATCATAGCTAAGAAAATTATGCAATCTTTCTTAGAGATTACTTTTCCAAACAAAATTACAATGTCATTTATCGTTATTCAATTTTTGCCTTAAATTGCTACTATACTGAAAACGTTAATGGAAATGCTTTTGGAATTTCGACAGCTTTTATCGATGTTTATCGATGTATATAAAATGAAATATTAGTTTTTATAAGACAATACAAGGTCCATTAACAGACCTATGCATAAAAGTTAGAACAATTAGGCCTCTTTTTTATACAGGGGTGACAGGACACCTTTTCTAAAAATTATTGGGTTAACTTAAAATACTACTAAAAGCATATCAGAGAGAAAAAAGGTATAGGTAATAAAATTATATTATTTGCCTCCAGAACCTTGGTCACTGCAATTTAACCACTTGAAAGACGCTAAAATTTCAAAAATTAAAAGGTTTTTTAATTAAAAAATAAAAAACTTCTGTGTCCTCATCTATTGTAACAAATACTTAAAATTTTATCTTATGGTTTTATGCATATTTATTCTTGAGAAACCCAACTTGGGCACACTAAAATTGTTTTTTTTTTGTGGGAAATTATTGTTAGTAATATTTGGGCTATTTTGTAACATCCCAATTGTATATTTCTATGTTTAAAAAAATATTTTAAAAAAATTATCTGCCTTAATTTATACTTTAAACTCCGAACACGAAAATAATAAATCAACAAAAGACAACCTTGTTAGGAAACAACAACAAACAACATGTTGTTAATACCAATAGAAAACATTATCAAAATTATTTTTGTATATTTAGTACCATAAAATAATACTATAGTAAATAAATTTTGCTAATATCTAATCGAACTAGTTTTTGCATTAAACTAGTTGTTTCTTTACGGTTGCGTTATGTTTTTCCAGAGTATATTTCGGATATAACTGTTAATTATTATCCTTTAAAATTACCAATTATTTTCATATATTTTTAAATTTGTATCGACATAAATTTATGTTAAACCAACTTAAGCTTATACGGTAAATACAAATTTATATCGATACCCTCAAGATAAACCTGCAGACGGAAAATAAAATTACAATCTACATGTGATATTGACATTTTATAAAAACCAGAATTTTTGTTTTAAATAAATCTAAAAATCAGTTAAAATTATAAAAATCTCCTTTAGCTTTTATTAAAATTTAAAATTGGTACTATCTATCAGTATATCTGAAAAATAAACAAATGAAACCAATTGGACAACAGACATGGTAAAGTTTACGTATTGAACATTAGAATTTTTGTTTAATATAAAGTATTTAGTTAATAATAACCCTCTTTGTCTTGTACAAAACTTAAAAACTGTTAATAGAATAGAAATATGTGCAAACTAAATCAATAGAACATATTTGATAACAAATCTGTTAAAATTTAAATATAGGGCTTATAGTTTCGTTTTATATGAGCTAGAAAATTGGTTTATGTTTTTATCTTATTTAACATGTACTTATATAGAAAATGATTATAGTTATATAAGTATTAAGGACCGCAAGTACAGTTTACCGCTCGAAAGTGATTGAAGACCGACGAGGCAGCGGTACTACACTTATTAACGACCAAAGAACTTATTACGATTTATGCACAATTGGACGTCCCTAGTTTAAAAATAAATTATTTTAAAATGACATTCATGTCCCGTTATTTTCAAAAATAAACAATCTTTCTTCGTATAACATTCTGAAAGTTGGTTGGACTTATGCTAGACTAAGTACCAAAACCATCCTAACTTGAACATGGTTGTTTCAGCTGGTGGACAAATTACTTACCGCCTTGGGGCGTTAAATTTAACTTACTGTCCGGAAATTCAGGCGGTAAGTTAAGTTTACCGGCCGATCATGCATTAACAATCATGATCAAATGGACAGCTAACCTGTCAAAATTTACATAAATTTCCAAAAAGTAAGGCAAAATTACCAGATTTAATAATTTTTTTAGATATATTTTATGTAAGGGGTCACATCAAGGATATTTTTTTTCAAAAAAAAATGTTCATTGCAAGAAATTAGAGAAGTTTACAGATGAGAAAAGGAAAAATATTTTGGGCCTTGAAAGAGAAATTTGAGCTTCTTAAAAGATACTGCAAGTAAAAATGTGCTAGTTAAGGTCATTTTTTACAGTAATGCCCATATAGTTAAATTGCATCTTATTTTGCTGATCTTTGACGCTAAAAATTTTTGGTTTCCTGTAAAGCGAACATGACTATGATTTTAAGCTAGTGACAACTTAAGATTTTCGGTGCCCTACTTTAATATCAATTAAAGAACCTGTGAAAGAGAATATTTAAAGGAAGACAGGCAAATAGAGTGGATAAATTTGCTACAAGGATGACCCCAAAAGATGTCAGACTTACAGGCTAAATCGGCTTATTATAAAATAACTACATAAATAACAAGAATCTTTTAGCATTATTCCGTGAGACTTTATAATGCATTAGGCGTTTGTTTTTTGTTCTAAAATAGTTTGTTGCATATATGTAATAATGTTCAGAATTGCTTTATGTTTCTGTAGGAAAAATTTAGGCAAAAAAACCTACTTGATACTGACAGGTACTGAGTAGGCATAACTGCAATTTATGTGTTTTGTTTTTCATTTATTCTACATACATTCTTTTTCTCATTCACTCACACATTTGCACGCTGCTTTTATAGTTTAGTTATTCTATTGGCTTGTTCAATTTGAAGTTATTGAT
Organism: Listronotus oregonensis; assembly: GCA_019359885.1. Taxonomy (NCBI): domain Eukaryota; kingdom Metazoa; phylum Arthropoda; class Insecta; order Coleoptera; family Curculionidae; genus Listronotus; species Listronotus oregonensis. The sequence continues at coordinate 41,390 of JAHBCN010002537.1, forward strand.
AATAGGGGATTTGGTAGTCGGCGATAAATTGGTTTATGGGTGGGATTGTCATCTTGTCTGGTCTTTGTCAAGTCTCTAGTTTTTCTGCTTGCTTGTGGTTTGAAAGTAAAAATTTGTTGGTCATTGTGAGTATTGTAAAATTGTTGGTGTATTTGTTGCCTCGTGCATGTCATCAATTCTGGCATATCTGCCAGGACCGGTGACCGCACGAAGAACTTTATTTTGGAACCTTTGTAGTCTTTGTAATTGTGTGTCGGATACGCAGAACCATGCAGGAGCGGCGTAGGTAATTATATGTTTTAGGATGGTGTTATATAAAATGAGTTTGTTGGTTGGAGAGAGAGGGGATCGGGGGAAAAGAATTGAATAAAGGGCTTGCTGGGCTATGAATGCCTTACGCAACGCGTGGTTCACATGAGCTACAAATTTAAGTCTAGAGTCGATAATCACCCCCAGGTATTTGATCTGCTTAGCGGGCAATATAGGGGTGTCATCGATCCGTATTGGTATCGGTAGTCTGTCGTTTGTGAACTTGCGCGTTGCGATAAGGCATTCACATTTGTTTTTATTTATTTTGATTTTCCATTTTTCATAGTAAGAAACAAGGGATTGAAGTTGGTACTGGACATGGGTTTTGGCTACTATTGCCGAAAACGAGCTGGCATAAACCAGCGCGTCGTCGGCAAATAGAGCCAGGTCTGTGGAGAGATATTTCGGAATATCGGAAAGGTAGAGATTAAAAATTTTGGGACTTAAAACGGAACCTTGAGGAACGCCAGAGTGTATGTATTTTGGGGTGGAGATTGAATTGCCAACTTTGACGGAGAATGTTCTGCCGGATATGTAGGAATACAATAGGGTCACTGCATAAGTGGGAAGGCCATGAACGTACAGGAGCTTTCATATGAGACCGCTGTGCCAGACCGAATCGAAGGCCCTCTGGATGTCCAGTGATAATAATACGGTATTTTGTCCTTTATTAAATTTATTTAGGATATGTTGGATAACACTGGATACCAGAAGGACTGTGTTCAGTCCCTTTCTGAAGCCAAATTGCTCGTCTGGCAATCCAGACTCAAAGTGGAAGCTTTCAAGCATGCCCATTATGGCCCTCTCAGCCACCTTACTTGGAGCATTGAGCAACGCAATCGGTCTATAGGATTCAGGTGTCTTAGGATCTTTTCCCGGTTTTAGTACCGAAATTACAATTGCGTGTTTCCAGCTCCGAGGAAAGTGTTGCAGTAACACTATTGCATTTATTACATATAGAAGTTGCATAAATGCTTTAGTAGAATATTGGCAATTCCATCTTCACCAGGTGCTTTGTTATTTGGTAAGGATTTTATTATCTTTGAAAGGTTTTTAGGTTTAGTAAGGATTATGAAAAGGACAGGAGGAGGGATGGGGTATTTGCGGGAGACCACATCCTGCGCTTGTTTTGTTATGTCATTTTGTATGTTTGTAGTATTTGGAGTGCCGCTACACACGATGGCCTTTAAATGACCTTGAATCTGACCTGATGGAGCCTAACCTACCCACTCATTGTAATCAGTGACCCCGAAAACCCTAGGATACCATCTACAAAGCCCGTGTACAAGCCTAGATAAAATGTTGACCTGTGTAATTATTTTGTAAAGCTCTTAGCAAAAATAATACTTTCTAAGCTGAGTGTTGACTTTTAAAATTAGACAATACTTTACTTATGTATTTGGAAAGCCAACAAAAACAATAAATATTTTTTAAAAATCTTCTTTTTTAATTTTTTATATTCTAGTTTTGATTGGCCTTACCTATTATGTGTTTTGGCCCTCTTTTTTATTATTTATAAATAATTTATTGCCCATTAATTAAAAAAAAAGTATTTACATAAATTCAGCTTTATTTGGTTAGTAATAAACAAAAATATGTTCAAAATATTACTGAAAAATTAAATTTTCCCAGTCGATCCTAACAACATTGTTGACTTATTTAGGATAGCCGCAGGTAAAAGTGGCTTTATTATTAAATAAAAAGGGTTTATTTGTCAATGGCAACCAATAACAATATAAAAACGGCTAAAACAATGCCTAGAGTCTTTACTGTATAATTTTGAAAATAATAAACCTATTGATATATTTTTTTTATATGGCCTACTAATAATTAAAAATTATAACCAAAAAGGGTGCAATCTTTCTAAGAGATAACTTTTCCAAACAAAATTACTATGTAATTTATCGTTATTCGATCTTCCCTCAAAACTCTTAAATTGGCCAGTCGATCCTAACAACATTGTTGACTTATTTAGGATAGCGAGAGATTGTATATTTTTATTTTATTCACAAATCGTCAAAAGACATTTATCTTCCCTTTATATTACTTGGGTTTAAAAACAAACTTTTAAAAAGCCCTACTTTTAAAAGAAAGAAACAAGCCAATTATACTTCGAAACAAATTTTCAATTTTTCAAGTTTTGTCAATTTATTTTTCTTTTCTAGAAAAGATAGAATTGTCTTGATTTTAAAGCATTTTTATTCTTGCAGTTTTGTAGTTGATATCACTGATTTATTCTTTTAATAACTAAAACAATACTAATCAAAGAAAATTCACTATTGTTTTTTTTTCTTTTAACAATTGATTTTTTTCTTAATTTCTGTAATTTTAAATTAAGTTGGCATATCTTAGTTTATTTATATAAAAAAAAATGTAAATGGAGACTTAAAATTTAAATAATAATATATTATCTAATAATATTTAAATACAATATTTTACTTTAAAAAATAATAATATTAGTTTTTGTTTTTGTAGGTTTAATCAAGCTGACATTACCCAGATGGTAATAAGTTTAGAGTTATTTGTATGATATTCGTGGTGCCACTGCATTGTTGCCTAAAAGGTGCCGTAAAAGGCATTATTAGCATATTTCGGTACTTACACAACATTAACAGAACTGAAGAAAGTGAAATAAACGTCTAAAAACTTGGCACCCACAGAATCTAGTACATAAACATACAAGCCTCTGTAGGCTGTTCCAAAAATTTAAAATATACCATAAAACCAATGTTAACTACAGAAAAAATACTGAAAAAGAGCCTAACCAAAGTTAGTTTTTCCGGCAAGTTACTAGTTTACATGTAGCCTTAAAAGATCATATCTAAAAAAAGACTCTTAAATTATTTTAATTAAGAAAAATAAATCAAGGTAAAGTTGATGAAGATAATACCGAAGACTAAAACAGAAGTGGCTACCAAAAATTATTAAATTAAAATAAAATAGCAATAATACCAGAACTTTAGGGCAAAAAACATAATACTTGTACAAAAAAAAAATTGTGTTATATTTCAATACAAAACTTTTTTTAAATATAATATAGGAGCACAAAAGTTAAATCAATGAATTTTTTATTTTCTAGAAAGAAACACAATGACAAAACTTGGGAAATAAGGCAATTGAAATAGTATATTAAACAACAAGGTTTGAAAACGACTCTTTGCAAGGCGGAACAAATTGATGGACCGAGACGAAGTCGAGGTCAAAGTCTCGCGAGTGTGCAAAGAGGTTTTCTAACGAGTTTTTTACGATACTTTTATACGACTGCAAATAAAAAAAAACATTTTTTGTGTAAATTTTTATTTTAAAAACAAACGCAAAACAAAAATAATGAAAACAAAAACTACAGACTATAATTTAGCAAACAGGAAACTTCATAACTATTTTAAAATATTAATTGTAATGTTTACTTCTGCAGGAATCGTCGCATTGTTGATCGACTTTTTAACGATGGAGACAACATTTTCTGGCACCTTGCTTATACAGTTCTCTGTCGTCGGCATATTGCAGTTTTCTTGCGGCACTTCATTACCAATTGCTGTTGTGGCTGTGCCGCAACAGACGACACAGAGGAAGAGATCCTCTCTGAAACATCCATTTTATTACTAAGCGAGTCATCTATATAACTTTCGGCGACTGAGCTGGATTTCCATCCACCATGGCGCTTCAGAGCCAGCAAATCTGATCCAGAATTCACCAATATTGTGGCTGACGACCGCCTAAAGCAATGCCCGGTATAGGTTTCTGGAGTTTCCAACATCAAAAATTTGGCGATGTCTTTTGCCATACCGCCAATTTTGTTAATTCCAATGTTTTGGCGAGTGCATTTTCCATTTTGATAATTAAGAAAAACGATCTGTTTGCAGGAGTGGAGGTCGAAGGGCAGAATACTTTTTTAGATGGTGTAGAGACTTCCTGACACTGTAAATGATCTCGGCATCTTCGTTTTGGTATTCTCTAGTTTAATTAACATTGCGCTGCCAAAATCCGTCATATTTTCTTTTTAAGGAAGCACAATTCTTCTCTTCGGCATGCCCCAGAGAGTCCGACTGCCACCACTGCCTGAAACAAGAAAAAAATACCGATAAGTCTTTAGTTTTATTCATTTTAAGTAAGTACTTTATGAAACTAGCACTATTTAAAAACAGAATTGGGTAACCCCTGCCTACTAAACCTTCTCACTATAAAAAATGACACCATAAAATAAATAAAATAACTGTGATGCCTACCTTGATTAGCAAATATTTCTCGTCTGAAGCGTTCTTTAGAAGCGGCAAAAATCATTCTCGCTAAGAATTTTGGACTTCTTTGGCACATAGTTTTCTGATTTTCTTTTTATTAGGGCCTGCAACTTCTGGTATTTCCCAATATCCGTATTTTGGTTTGCCCTCAGGGTTGATTTTAGCATGGAAAAGGTGCTCCATAATGTTGAAGACTTGTATTTGTTCGACAGCTCTTCAAAGTACACCAACATAACATTTTCGGAAAACGTTTGTACGTTATTTGCTTGTCTCCACTTCATAAATCGATGTAACTCGGCTTCATATCGATCTCTTGACTTTGTTGGAAGTAGGTTTGACGAGATTAAACTCGCTTTTTTTAGAATTTCTTCAGAATCGGACATTTTTTCGCGAAATCAAAATTTTTTTGTATCTAAATTGGTATCTAATCAACAAAACAAGAAAACTATGACGGTTGCTATGGAATAAAGCCTACTTTTGAGTTTTCTATATTTTTGACATAACAATAAAAAACCATAATAAATCATATTGAAAGACAGAACCGTGTGCAAAAACATATTTTCCTTGCACACATTGTGCGCAAAATACAATTTTCAAAGCTTGTTTAGCGTGTGCAAAACCCCATTTTCTAAAGCAGTCGTATAAAAACTCAATTTAAAGTTAAACATTTGATTGATTTCGTTCTGCTTAAAGTATAAAATTTTAAAAAGTTGGGTTTTAGGCTATTAAAATTCAATATTTATTGAAGATTTTTTCACAAGGTTATTAGGATTTATCAGCTTTGATAATTATGTCGCTTATGTCTTTAACTGTAAAAATATTTATAGGGACAAGAAATATTGACATAATTTAATCAATGGTTAAATAAAAAATGTTTAAGAGGAAGTTTTTTTTAAAGTAATAAGAGTTTAATACCTGACAGGTTAAATTAAATACCCTTACTCGCGTCCATTTTTGTTGATTTTTTGGTTTACCGTTTTAAACCTCAGAGGTTATGACTTCGTTAACTTTTTTCTCGTACATAAAGCATTCCTTAAAACAATGTTTTATTTAAGCCATATTGTACTTTAAAATACCTATTTGGCGATTTCTTACTTAATTTTTCTTTAACTTTCGGATGAAGTTCTTCTGGCCAATAGCCACTTTTTAGGTCTAAAGTTGAATACCATTTTGACCCCGTCAGTATCTAAGGTATCGTCAACCTTGGTAGTGAAAAACTGTCCTTCTCCCTCATGTTATTAAGTCTTCTAAAATCAACACAAAATCTGGTAAAGCCATTTTTATTCTTAACTAACACTACTGAAAATGACCATGGACTCTGAGATGGTTCTTTAATGCCTTAGAGTTGCATGTCTCCAATCAACTTCTCAACTTCGTCTCTTTTAGCCAAACAAATTCTTCGTGGTGGTTGCTTTATTGGCGATGCGTAACCAGTTTTAATTCGATGTTAAACTATGCTGGTTTTTCCTAAATCATGTTGGGAGAAAAAGAAAACGTCTTGATTTCATCTCAAAAGGCCTTGCAAAGCATTAAGTAGTTTACTTAAGGGGACTTTTATAGGTGTAGCAAAGGTATAGGTAACTAACATCTAAGCAGGCTTACAGGTACCGATTTTGTCACCCTTTTTGACCTGTCGAGAGTAATCCTTTAGGTTTATCATTTAGGCAAATACCATGTTTCTTTTATTTTGCGTTAAAATTTTTGCTGCAGAATTCGTTTGGCGTATAGTAGACTGTTTTTAAGTAGTTTAACTTCTACGATTTTAGAGTCTTTAGGTCTTTAAGCTTTGCTTGGATAAGGCTCTGTGAATTAGGTAGAAATGTAACATATTCTATAAGTTCAACTACTCGAATTGATGCTTCATTTTTCCGTGGATATCTCATTATAACTTCTGCATTATTAGTTCGCAGTATCTGTTATGGAAATTTAAGAACATCTAAAAGGAGAATTTCAACAAAGTCAAGATGAGATGAAAAAACAAATGTTCATTGAATTAAAATTTAGCAACAAAGATGTTAAAAAAAATGCAAAAAATACAAAAAGATCAAATGCAACAAGAAGTCTAACATCTAGGACGACAGATTAAAATATAGGTAGTACAGGTGTCGTTTTAGAATGTGGTACCTCATTAACTGTAATAAAAGCACCCACTCTTGATTTTGATCTTTATGACCTGAATCACGGATCTTTGTTCAAGACCTTTTTATTAGCAACTAGGTTACCAAACGTTTCTATGGTAACAACAACGCAAAGTAACTACGCTCACTAGGTATTTAGTCGCCAATGTCATTAACTGCACTGTTCGAAAGTCGATTTAATAATGTCTCTCGCGAAGCCTCTTATTGCCTTGGATGCCGGAATGCAAGAAAAGTTCAAAATGGATTACTTCAGTTCCCTCAGGGCACTTTCCAATGGACTTTGGCAACTCTTTTTAGTAAGGTTAAAATCAAGTTTAAGGAAAAATAAATCAATATCGCGCGTATCTCCCGTCATATTAAGGTTTATATAGGAAGGGGTTGTTCACTTAAAGAAGAATATATATATATATATATATATATATATATATATATATATATATATATATATATATATATATATATATATATATATATATATATATATATAATAATTTAATTTATTTTTAAACTTAAGATAATTAACTTACTAGTTCAGTGCTTACGTTAAAAGCCAAATATTTAGTATATTAAAGAAATTATTTAGATCTACAATTCCGAAAAAAAATAGTATTCTATCAGGATGCTTAGTAAACCGATTTATTTTAGATGAAATAACTAATTTACTACATATTTAAATGCACTTTTTGCCAAAGTATTGGTAGTAGATCTGTGTTTTCATCATTTTGGGAAAAAACCCAACATGAAGTACTACATTATTAAAAATTTTCTTGCCAAAGACGATGGAAAACAGTTGACTCAATATTTGGCCGTTATAAGTGGTAAGTACTAAATGTAAGTACCCCTAAAATGGACAAATTTGGTTTTACTTATGTTATTGTGAGTGCTTAATCCGAATATAAAGTTTATTTGTTGCTGTAAGAGATGAAACATTATTAAACAAGCAATTTTAACCCAAAAAGGAAGAAAAAATACTTTTTTTATGTTTAACTCGCTACAACTTCTCTCGCTATTATACTTAAACTTTCATTTTGTTCAAAAAATTTAGGCCCTCTGAATGACTTTAAGGAAAGTTAAGGAGATAAAATCACAAAACGCAAATTTCGGGCAAAATATAAATATTTATATATAAATATATACTTGTTTTACCTTTTAAAATATAATATTAAGGATAAAAGAGATACTCGCATTTAAAAACACAAAAAGGTTTACTCCAAAAAAAGGTTTAAAATATAAGCCTCACAATGATACGGGATTTTATCCCTTCGCATCCTGTAAACTCTTTTAAAATAAAAACCGTATTTACATAAATGTTTTTTTAATAATATTTTATTCTTGTTACTTAAACGACCGATTATTCTTTTTAAATATTTTTGGCCATGTATATGAAATGTTTCGATATACTGTAATGTAAATAAATTAAAACAGTTTACAGATAATTGTGCACAGTACATACTAGAAAAATATATGTTGTCAATATTAAAAAACATTGTGTAATTAAAATAGAGTTTATGTCGATATTTTTTAAATGTATATTATTTTAATGATTTATTATCATTACTATTTTTTTGGTATTTCGAAAATTTTTACGTATAAAATAAATAATTTTTATGGCTAATAATCCCTTGTGTGACTTACAGATATTTTATTACGTTTTGGTGTAATAAGGTAACAAAAAATAATATATGGGGTTTTTTATAAAATGAATATATATGTCGGTGTCAACTACCTTTGATTCCTTATTTAAAAACGAATCTGGATCCGATCGAATAACTTCATATTTGGAGTTGTTATTGATAAGTCCCACCAGGAATTCAAAACTTCGCTTTTCTCGAAGTTTTGGATTAAACTCTCGATTGTTCATTGCTTCATGGGAATCGGGGGGCCCGAGTGGTTCAGCCGTCGAGTCCGTAAATTCCTTTGAGTTTTCTGTGACCTGCAAAAGATTACACAGGTATAAAGCAAAAAAGATAAATAAATATTGCTGATTTTTTAGCAAAAAAAAATATTAACAAAATTTTTGGTGGTGACAATAAAACCAACATAAGTAGGAATGTTAAATTTTGACGCAACTGTAAAATTAAATACATTTATGTACCCGTAGAAAAAAATTAGTTTTTAAGTATATATATATATATATATATATATATATATATATATATATATATATATATATATATATATATATATATATATATATATATATATATATATATATATATATATATATATATATATATATATATATATATATATATATATATATATATATATATATATATATATATATATATATATATATATATATATATATATATATATATATATATATATATATATATATATATACAGGTTAAGTCTGTGAAGTGGGACCCCCCATTTATTGCTTTAAATATTCAAATTGGAAAAAAATGTTTTATACAAAAATATTTTGGTTTTTGCTGCTCTATATTTTGCAAACAACGTTATGTATACAGGGTGTATCAAAAAGCCCGTACAAAGAGAAAATTAATTTTTTTAAATGACTCCCTATATTTTTGGTTGCATTTTTGTTTTCTGCATAATATTCTAGATATTTTTTATATGGCATATCATACCCCTATATTCAGTTGTTTACGAGATATTTCCATTTAAATGCAAATTTAGAATGAAAAAATCCGCTTATCTCTTAATGTTTTTTACGTTTCTATGGTTTTAACGGTTTTTGTAGAGTGACAAAACACTCATAGTAATAATTAATAAGTAATTAGATATCAAATAATGAGTAAAAATAGGTAAAACCTTAAACAAAAAAAAAAAAAACGGTTGAGTCAATTTTTTTGCAGATTAATAAAACTGTCATTTTGACATTTTTATTAATCTCTATAGCATATATGGTTATTATGCAACTTTCAAAAAACCGCTGAAATCATAGAAACGTAAAACAACATTAAAAAATGAGCGGATTTTTCCCTTCTAAATTTGTATTTAAATGCAAATATCTCGTAAACAATTGAATATAGGGATATGATGTTCCATATAAAATATCTAGAATTTCATGCGAAAACAAAATGCAGCAAAAATATAAGGAGCATTTAAAAAAAATAAATTTTCTCCTTTTTTTACGAGCTTTTGATACACCCTGTATACATAACGTTGTTTGCAAAAATTAAGCAGAAAAACAAAATATTTTTGTATAAAATATTTTTTCCTAATTTAAATATTTAAAGCAATAAACGGGTCTCATTTACAAACTTGCCCTGAAATATTATATATATATATATATATATATATATATATATATATATATATATATATATATATATATATATATATATATATATATATATATATATATATATATATATATATATATATATATATATATATATATATATATATATATATATATATATATATATATATATATATATATTTATATATATATATATACCATGTTTTATTATATCTACACAAAACTAATTTTAAATCTAATAAAGAAGTACAAAAGTAGTTAAAGCAATACTTTCTTAAGAAAAAAATAGAATAACTTGAGAAATAAGGCAACTTTGGATAGAAAGTTATAAATTATAAAATTTGTTGTGTCGTTCTGCTAAAAGTATTTACATTAAAAAAAAGTTAGATGTTAGGCTTTGAAAATTGGTTATTACTTCGGTGCCGATTTCAATTTGAATTTTTTGATTTCGAATTGGATTTCGATTTTGATTTTCATTTCAATTTCAATTAAGTTTTGGTTTTGGTTTTGGTTTCGATTTCGATTTCGATGTTGATTTCAATTTTGATTTCGATTTCAATTTAGATTTCAATTTCGATTCCGATTCCGACTCCCGACTCCGATTTCGATTTCAAATTCAATTTTTGATTAATTTTAATTTTAATTTCAGTTTTTATTCTTGGGTTTCGATTTAATTAATAATAGATAACGCCATATCTCAAATTTGGGATATAATCATGAATATTTCTTTTATTCAAATAAGCCCGACTAAAACAACCTATTTACGGATTTAAGCATTCTTCCAAACATAATTTGTTTGATTTATTGAATTTATTTTAAGTTGGACTCGCATTTTGTGTGGGCGCGGATTCAAATATTTATGCCTTGTAATTGTAGGTAATTTTAAAATTTCGTTATGCTGAAAGTATAACTTTAAAAAAAAGTTAGATGCTTTGGAAATTGGTTAGTACTTCGACAGCCGATAGCACCAGAACTGACAGAAACTGGATATGCGCAATACCAGTACCAGGCACAAATTAATGGCGGTTAAGCCATTGATTTAAAATTAATTTTAATATTTTTGAAATTTCTGTGGGCTTCGAGCCCAACATATAGATTTTCCATCGACGAAGCCCTGGAAAGCTCTGGCCGGAAAGGGGAGTACTGGCAAATTGGACCTAAGGGGGCCATAGCTGAAAACAAAGAAAGAAATAAAAGAAAAAAGATATACTAATTACTAATTGGAAAAAAAAATGATTTTTTTATTTATACCATTTAACCTGTTTAACCACACCAAGACAATAGTGAGTTAATTAACCTTGTTCCCTTTAAGCACATTACACCTTACCACTTCAGTAAAGTAATTTATTGGTAAATTATTTTTTTAGCTTAATGTCACCCCGTTCGTTAAAGTATATACAAATACATATATTTTAAATCCAGGTCAAACGACAAGTCTTAAATATAGTCTTCAATGTAGGTAATGTTTCAAAATTATTAAGTTAAAAACTTGTTGTTTAAAAGGCTTTTATTAAACCTGTGTATTTGACATTTTATGTAAATAAAAACATAGTTTATTAAGGTTGCTAACTTATTCTTACTTTTTTTTTAGTGCCGGAAACTTATAAAGTTTTCACATCACGAATTTTATATGTTTGTGCTTTTGCAATTCAAATTCTACAAAATATTGAAAATCAAATAGAAAATGCGTGTTTATTGCTGATTTCAATTTTCGTTTTCGCGGAAGTTGCTCGTTTCGGTGCGCTAACACGTCAGCACAAGTTTAAATTGGAATGTAATCGCCATTTAAGATTACTTGATTTTACCGCTTGTAAGGGAAATTGAAAACTTTTCCTCAAGCTTTATATGGGTGCTGTTTTATCGGAGAATGGGTGCATTGGTTTGCAAAAAATATTTTTAAATTTAATACAAATAAAATTTTTATTACTTTTTTCTTACCCGATAAGCCGTTAAAATTCGATTTGGTAATTGTCTCGAAAGTTGCCTCCTCTCCGATTTTGACCAAATTTGGTATACGGGGTTTTTTGGGGCGCTGATTACGAATCTGCAAAAAAAAATTTCGCAACGTTTCTTTTTCGAGATTTCATCATCAAAGTTACAAACCAAACTAACCTCATTTTCACTATATCCCCTCTTCTTTTTGTTCACAATTCTTGATTTTTACACTAAAGTGGCACACAATATTTTATAAACATCTTTTAAAACCTTGTATTTTTATTTATTTTACACCTTATTCCCATTTAATTGCGAAATTTTAAGTTCAAAGACAGCAGCCCTATTTCTTTACGAAAACCCTAGTGTATACATGGTTGCCGCCATGTAGCGGCGTGTGAAAGTAGAGGTTTGCAATTAAATGGAAAGAAAATGTAAAATAAATATAAAAAAAAGTTTTTAAAACTTGTTTACGAAATATTGTGTGCCAATTGAGTGTTAAAATCAATAATTCTGTTGAAAAAGAAGGAGGAATAGTGTAAATAAGGTTAGTTTGATTTTCAACTTTGTTGATGAATATCTCGAAAACCAAACGTTGTCATTAAACATTTTGTATACCAGATTTGGTCAAAATCGGAGAGGAAGCAGCTTTCGAGACAATTACCTTCGATTTTCTTCACCGGTAAATTTAAAAAATGGATTTAAAAAAATTTACACAAATATGTAGCAGGGGTCCGAAGAGGATATACAGGATGTGCCATTAAAAAAAAGTCATAAATAGTATTATATATATTTTATGTAAAAAAATGCGCATTTAAAAATAAAAATCGACCCGTCCAAGTGATTTTTGCAGAACAGAATCCGTGAATTTTAATCAAATTTATCCTTACTTTATGAACACAGTGTATGTACTTTCGTCTATTAAAATTATATAGTATTAAGTAATTTAAAGCAAAGTTTTCTGTTATATTATGTTTTGTGAAACTGTTTTTAACTTAATTACAATGTTGATTAGTAAATTAAAAATTGTTGTTAGTAATACTGTAGTATTGCAAAATTAAAAATTATAATTAAATTTAAACGAATATGAAATTAAATTTATTTTAAAATTTAAAAACCCTACGCAGCCTAGCACAATAAAAATATTTTGTGTTAGGCGTACAACAGGAATAAACTTCAAATATTTTTAATATAACTTGAGCAAAAGTATAACCTTAAAGTATAAAGAAAAGAAGAAAATTTAATAAAAAAACATTTTTACTTACTTTTTAATAATAAAGCTTAACACTCTATTTTCTAAAAAAAAAAAATTAAATATTATATTTATTTGTTTTAGAATATTAGCAGTCTTTTTTAATTGGTAAGCTGCTTAGAATTAAAAACTTAAATAATTTTAAAGCCTTATAGGCATTAGAAAATTATTAAATTTGTAAACTATGACATGTTTATTCATTATTATTAATTGTTAATAATTTTTCTTGATAAATATTAGTAGCACGTTATATTACTCCTAAATAAAGTTCGGGTTTTGGACAAGGAGTTAAAGGTGTATGGAGCCCAATCTGTAGAACAAAATTGTCCAGGCGTGCAGAGCAGCGGGAATAGGGGGTCGGCCCCGGGAATTTGCGCAATGAATAGTAGGTCAGGGCCGGATTTCCATAATTCTTTGTTACTATCTATAAAATTGACATCATCAAATGTCAAATTCCAACATTCACTGTTTTTTTTATTTTTTACAAAATTGTTGGTTATTAAAGGATACTACTATAGAATATTTAAAATTATTGTGTATTATTAGATTTTATATCATCTGATATAATATGGAAAGAATAGATGGCGCCACTTTACTGCCTTCTATTTAAATGGTCAATATTTTTGGAAGTTTTGTATTTTTACCAAAAATCTTTGTAAATAAATTAAAACACGATTTTTTAAAATAAATTTCAAACATTGTATGATAGTATTATGTACTAATTACCAATTTTGTGATAAAAGAAGGGCAAGATAGTGTAAATGAGTTTAATCTAATCCTAAGATTCTGGTTGTACATTAAAAAGTGAAAATTTTTATAACTGCTTTTTAGGCATATACTTTTCACTAATAACAAACATTCATGAGAGAGAATAACAGTGGTTAAAAATGTTTAGTAACCTTTGGTACCTGAGTATCCATTGTAACAGTATCCGTTAAATATTGTATGTCGAGCTTAAAAAGTTGATAATGCAAGATTAAGAAACCAAAAATCTAATTTATTTTTAAACAAATGGTATTGTCTCGAAAGTTGCCTCCTCTCCGATTTTGATCAAATTTGGTATACAGGAATTTTTTGGGGCGCTGATTACAAATCTGAAAAAATATCTTTTTGGCGACGTTTCGTTTCCGAGGTCTTCATCATCAAAGTTGAAAATTAAACTAACCTCATTTTCACTATATTCTCCCTTCTTTTTGTACAATTTTGATTTTTACACTAAAGTGGCACACGATATTTTATAAACACCTTTTTAAAACCTTGTATTTTTATTTATTTTACATCTTTTTCCATTAAATTGCGAACTTTTAAGTTCAAAGGCAGCAACCATATTTGCTTAAAAAATAAAAGTGTAAAAAGGTGTAAAATAAACATAAAAAAGTTTTTAAAAGGTGTTTGTGAAATATTGTGTGCCAATTTAATGTATAAATCAAGAATTTATTAAAGGAGGAGGAATAGTGTAAATAAGGTTAGTTTGATTTTCAATTTTGATAATGAATATCTCGAAAACGAAACGTTGTCATTTTTTAGATTTGTAATCAACCCAAAAACCGTAAAAAATTGTACTTCCTTTCATTCAATTAGAGGTACCTGTATATATTAAAATTTGCCTGGTCTGCCCAGTAATCAATAATTTTGATCCTTTAAACAGAGTGTACTAAATTATTAAATGAAATAAAAGTACCTAAATGTAAACCTTATTTCTTTTTAATAATCCACAGAAATACACAAACATTGGGGAAATCATCTAAAAGATAGTTAGGATTGCCTTACTTTTCTCACTAATATTTCCTATGAAATTTTCATTTTCTATTATTCATAATTGATATATTATTTTTTATTCGGTTACCTAACGCTACGTCTTATAAGAAGCACCTAATTTAAATATAAAAAATACTTACCTAAAGTTAAAAAGACGGGTATGTTACCCTTGGATTTGCAAGACAAAACCATACAACCTCTAGTCATTTTGTTACGATATTATAAGTAATAAACAATAAACACAAAATTATAGTCACAATTTAATAAACACTAATCACTAAAATAAGAAGGTTTTGATAAATCCAAAAAACGATACTCCGGCTCTCATAAAATTATAATGTGTTGGCTAACTTCACACTGATTTATCAGTGTGTAAGTAGGCAACACATTAAATTATTTCGTGGAATTTTGTTATTGCGCAGAATCGGCGGGGCCAACTCTGACAGTTATTTTCATACTGGGCTGGACATTTTTTGATCGAATGGGCCATAGCATTGGGCTTCCATACACCTTTAAACTTCCTTGTTTTGGACAATTTGGGTAGCTGCAAAATGTAACTAGTACAATCAAATGGCTTTCTGATCATTTTTTTATTTTATCCTATTTAAAAAAAAAATAATTAATCCGAAGATAACATCAAATATTAGGTATTTTTGACTAGTAATAAATAGTGATGAATAGTAAACTACTTCAACACATGAGTACATGCAGAATAAACATTTGCGAGCGTGGAACCTACTGTCTGTAGAGCTTTTTCCCTAAATTCCCAAATATTTAGTTCCCGTGTAAATAAACTACCGCTTACTTTAATTAAGACACCCACGGTATGTTAATACTTACGCTTTTAGCCTTGGTTATCTTTTTTTTTTGCAAAAAATGCACAAAAATTTTACACATTTTTTCCAGATTATTTTTTTTACTTTTGTCTTTTAATTTCTGAAAGACACTGAACTTTCCATTTTTTGTATTACTGCTGTTACATTATTTTCTAAAGTGATACCTTTTGCATCTCAGAATACGTGCGCAAGCCTTCTTGAGTGCTACAAACAAGTCTTGGATCGTACAACTGACTGTTTACATACACTTGGTTTATGTGTGCTTAGGCTTCGAAGCGGCTGTACATTGTACAACCTAATTTTTTTTTATTAAGGAATATATAAGTTGTTATTTTTAAATTTCGTTGACAATCTATAAGAATGTTGTGTGATTCACTACAACCAGAATACCTAATGAATAAAATCAAGATGCAGGGACTTTTTATGTCCTGATTTTTTTCTTTTTGTCCCCTATTTATTATGGATATATTTTCCCGGGTTAATTGTCAAAACAAAAATGGGCAAGGCTAACAAAATAAAAACAGGTATTATTGTTAAATGATAAATAAATATTTAATAAAATAGAATAAAGTTTTCAATTTTAAGAAAGTTGTCTTAATATTTATTAAAGCTCATGGATAAAAACAAACAAATATATCTTCTCGGAAATTTTGAAACCTCGGTAGGAACCTGTTGCTATAATTATTAGTTACATTTTTCTTTTTCACGTCAAATTTGGGTCGTTTATCAAATAAACCGATTTGTGCCCAACTGTGGGGATTTTAATTGCCCGGAAAAGCAAAGTGGTATATTTTTCACAGGCTAAACGAAAATCCCTAAGGGGATTTAGGCCTTTATGGTGTGGACTAATTTTAATTGTTTTGGTTTATAAATGGCGTGGGAAATACCGCGACAGTGCTGGACTGCTAAGTAGACTGGCGATTAAATAATGCATTAGTTAAGGAAAAAGTGGCTCAATTATTATTTACAACTCATGCAAGAAGCAAATGTTTTAAAATTACTTGCGACTAAAGGCTCTTTATATATATATATATATATATATATATATATATATATATATATATATATATATATATATATATATATATATATATATATATAAGGTGATTCACGTTAGTTCCTATTAAAATTTTGGGGGAAACCAAAAAAGAATTTTTTAAATTTGGGGAAATACAAAGATAATGCTACATTTTAAAAATATTTTAAAAGAAAGGGTTTCAAATCAAAGAACAACGGCAACATTGTAATTTTAAAGGAACCCCTATTTTTTTGATATTGGTTCTACACAAAATTCAAGTAAGTTTTATTAACATCTTCTAAATATTTTACCGTTTTAAAGAAAAAATTAATACTTTTTTTTTAAAAAATTACCATGTTAAAAAGTTTAATTTTACGTGCCTAACCGAGCTGGATACTAAAATTTTTTTTTTTAGCAATGCATGTATTTAAAAATCTACATGCTATTAGGCAAATATCCTACATGTCCCAAAATTTTCATTTTTACCGATTTAAATAATGATTAAAACTTTTTTTTTAAAACAACATACTGTATTTTTTTCCATTTTAATAGACCAATAATTTTATAAAAAAAGTCTATACATTTTTTAAACCCCATCTCCTTTTTAAATAAAACAAATTTTAATTTTTAACTTTTTTTAAATCAAACAAAATAAAAATTTTTTAATTCAAAATTGTAGGAAATTTAAATACAAAATTTGGCTATAAAAATTTAAATTGGGGGTTTATTTAAAGAAAAAAAGGGAAAAAAAATTAAAAGGAAAATTTAAAAACTGGATTATGAAAATGTATGGACATTTTGTAGGTAAAAAATTGGTCTATTAAAAAATGGATAAAATACAGTATGTTGTATTTAAAAAATTAGTTTTAATCTTTTTTAAAATCGGAAAAATAAAAATTTTTTTGGAAACCCTGTAGTTTTTATAATAGCATGGATTTTTAAATACATGCATTGTCAAACCCCAAAAAAATTTTGTATCCGCTCGGTTAGGCACGTAAATATTAACCTTTTAACATGGTGATTTTCCTTAATAGTTTCCTTTTGTAGAAAAATATGTAATAAAAACAGGTGTTCCATTTAAAATTACAATGTTGCCTTTGGGGGTTGGTTAATCTGGCCCCTGCATTTTCAAAATATTTTTAAAAACTTATTACCTTATGGCCGTGCCAAATTTAAAAAAATTCTTTTTTTTTTTCCCAAAAAAAATTTTAAAGGCACTAACTGAATCACCCTGTATATATATATATATATATAAAATTATATATATATATATATATATATATATATATATATATATATATATATATATATATATATATTTTTTGGCTTTAAAATTACGAGGCCTCCAAATAAACGAATAACCCCGGGTCCAGCCAATCCGATTACACGTATTTTACCCTTGTTGGGGATGGTTGGATGGTTACACCGAATGTAGGTCGTAGACACCCTTGACAACAAAGCAGTTACCTTATGAACAACTGTAATCTAATAAAGCTTAACATTAAAAGCAACTAGCACCATCACATCAAGAAATTCTAAACCAACCAATCTTAGTATCGACAGGTTAAGATGTTAATGTGCTCCACACAGGATGTAATGTACCTAATACACCTATATAGTGCACATTAAAATCTTAACCTGTCGATACTAAAATTGGTTAATTTAGAATATACAGTTGATTTTAAGGTAACTGCTTCTCTGTCAAGGGTGTCTACGACCTACATTCGGTGTATTCATCCCCAACAAGGATGAAACACGTGTTAGCGGATTGGTTGGACCCGGGGTTATCCATTTATTTGGAGGCCTTGTAATTTTAAAGCAGCAAGCTTAGTAATCATACCTACAGAGACCTTTGATTTTTCTTTTCATTTTTTTAAGAGGTCTCTATGCCGATATATATAAATATATGTAATGCTTTGGTCAAATCAAAGTGAGATTTAAACTACTTTGGCGCCATCTAACAGGCTAATTCCAATACAACCAGTAAAGTATATTAATACGAATTAGATTTAAGACAAATTTAAGACTATATTGCTTTGAACTTCAGTGTTTCACTTAGATAGCTCGTTAATACATGTATAAAATTAAAAGATAATAAAGAAAATGTAATATACGACGAAAATTAAATACGCCAACATTTTCCTTAACCTAACCTCGTTAAGTCATTGAATTTTTTAAACCTCGCTATTTTTAACTTTCGATAAGTAAAAAACACGATAACTTTAAATTTGTAAGCGTCTCCTTAAGCTTTAGCTTATCGAGGTTCTACTGTATTTAAGTACGTGTTTTCAAAAAAACATCAGATTAAATGTCTAAAAGAAAATTCATAACCCATTGTACAGGGTATTTTTTTGGCGTAACCAATATCACAATATTTGAAATGCTTAGCCTCAGTTTTTTTTTTAATGAAACACCCTGTACATTAACATTCCATGTTGCAAACCATTAAATTTTCTAAAAACTTGGGGTTATAATTTTAAATAATAATGAAATGCCGAGTCTATAGTGGTCTTTGGTGATTTAATCGTAGGTGGCCATACTTTGACAATCCACAGCGCCCAGCAGCCAGTGTGACAAACATGTTTAAGAAAATAAACCTTATCTTATACAGCATATTTTTTATTTGGAGACGTAACTTAAACATTTTACCCCATTTTCATAACAATATTTTTTAAAATCTAGATAACTAATAATAAAGAAATAATATAAACAAGTTTAAACTTCTTATAAACAAACTACGTTAAGTAAGTACATTTTCGACACTTTTATAAAGTATCTCCGTAATTATTTTTGCTATTAAGAAAGTAATATAGGCATCATATGCTCTTTTTGGGTCAAACTTAAAATAGTAAAATCAAAATTCAAAATTTTTTTATGCGCATTTTAAGGCATTTATGATATGTTTCTTTATTTTTCTTGTATTCTTTATTGCTCCCAACTAACCATAATTTTTTTAGCCATTTCGTAAAATTTTTTAAATTATAAATTTATCTTATTACAAAATATAACAAAGCTTTCTCAAATATTATTTTGTGAGAATCTTGACAGTTAATTTTAATATCTATCTGTCCAATTATTGTATCCTAACAACCGTACCACTTTAATAATATTTTTTGTATCAAAACTGAACATGGTCATTTATCAAAACGGTCGTTATCTTTTCAACTGATGCGATCATAATTACTTCGCAACGGCACACCGGCATAATGGCAATTTTTTCCACCTCTGCAATAAAAACAGACGCAAACTACTTTATAAGATCCAGCACGCACGAAATTTTACGAATCATTAAATAAAAGACCTTTTTAATGCAGGACCTTAAAACGTTGGGTCCTTATTGTTAATTAATTTTTTATGGTTAAAATTGTTACAAAAATATATATTTTATTTTAGACTAAGCTAGATACCATCTAGAACTTATTAATCCTGTAATTTAAAATTTACCGCTTAGCAGACAAGAATACTGCATATTATTTTGGAATTTTAGCATTTGATGACAAAACAATACCTGTTTTTTAGGGACAGCGATTGATCGAGTGAATGAAATTATGCAAATATCTTATTGTTTATCCACTCAAAATGTAGAATTTGCTTAAGATGGCTGATAAACCTCTTTGATTTTCAAATCAATTTGAGTTGACCAAGAGGACTTCAGCTTTGATTAGATTTTCAGAGGGGTATCACGAACGATTTTTTTGCTATTACTTGGCAAGTTTTAAGAAGGCATTTTGATGTATTTTTTTAAAAACTAGTAAAACCTTATATTACAGAGTAGTTTAAGATTGCTATTAAACTGATATGATTTAAACAAAAGTGACCATATTAACTATCTTTGGCCAATTTTTTATTATAGGTAACAAAAAAAATAACACATTTATTACCAGTGCTTACAGAAAAAAAAACGTAAAATAAAAGAATATCGTACTTTGTTGAATTATGTAAAAAACTGTAAAAAGTAAACTTATTTTTAGAGTCTGAAGCAAATAAACAAAAGTACAAGTTGTGATTCAAATGCCTAAACTTTTAATAGTAAGTATCATTACAGTAACCATTATAATTATAAATTCTGCTTAAAAAGAAATATATTCCAAAAAAAGTTTAAACTCTCTTAAGCTAAACAAATTGTTTTTTTTTTAATTTAAAATAAAATAATGATAAATATTTAATAACATTTTAAAGATGAGTGCTAATAAGACTGAAATATTTAAATAAAGTTTAAAAATTCTGAAATAAAGATAAACCAATTTTATGGCCAATTTTATTCATTGTACGATATTTAGTAGGATATTTATACAAAAGAATGGTTAGATAACACCCTAAAAACTTTAACCTTTAAATAATTTTTCGTCGCATAACAAACGTGTAGTTATTTAAAAAAAATGCCTAGTTACAAGAAGATTGTAAAAATAAGATTGACCTAATTAATAAACAAATTTTACCTAAAATACAATAGAAAATTACATAGACCAAACAAAGTTAAGTAAAGGTGTTTTAAAGTTAATTTGTAATGATGGAAAAGCTGTGGAAAAATATGCCTTGTAAATATTTGTTAATAAATACAAAAGTCCCACTGTAAATGTTTAACCCTTAGTTGTAAATATCGACGATGACAGTAGTACAAAATTGATAATTTAATAAAAAATACTTATTAGGTAAAATTAAACTTTTAAGTTCTTTTTTCATAATAAATATATCAATTAAATTTTTCATACCCTTTATCTTTTGGCGATAAAACTGTATGCCTAATTTATAAACTTACACGTATTATCTATCTTAAACGGACTTTTTTGTTTTTGTTTTTTATTTTTTATTTTTCGTTTTATGTTTTTTTGTTATTTATTCAAAACAATTTTATTGACTCTATAAGAGTAAAAACAAAATCCATATTTAATATGGACACACTTTATTTAAATTTAAAAAATAAAATTTTCTTATACCCATATCTCTTTGTCAATAGGGACCCGTGGTGTTGATACATATATTAAACAGAGACTACGTGTGTGTTTAAACATATTAAACAACCTTTTTTTTGTGCAAATAGGTTATTTGTTCTGGTTTTAAGATATATTGTTTAGAAAATGTCCTAGAAAACAGAACCATACAAATTACCCTAACAAAACTTTTTAAATAATATTTTTAAAGGAATTGTTGCCTATATTTTAATTTTGTTAAAAGAACAAAAAATTTGAGTAAATTAGGTTTCTTACTATCCATAAAGAAGAAAAAGATTAGAAAAAATGTACAAAATATTTTGTCATGGGCTGATTACCATTCATAACTTCGTGCGGTTTTCTAGAAATAGTTAAAGATATATTCCTAACGAGTTTTACGTCTTCTTTTTATTCTGCCCATATAATGTGTATTATTTTTTTTAATCATCGTTATTTTATGAATCAAAATTAAGTTGATAAATTAACTATTAACCCAGAACCCTATGGTATACCCTCTTATAGGAAATTTTGTTAAAACTAGCTTGTACTAGAAATAAATTAAAAAGTAAACCCGTTAAAACCAACAGAAGGGAAATTTTCGGAAGTAAATATAATAAATAGGTAACTACTTCGTTTGTCTAGTTAAGGTTTAACTTAACATATGCGGCGTTTTTTCTTTATTCTTTTACTTAAGGTCCTATGCTTAAATATATTTTTTCAAGAAGTTCGAAACCCATAATTTGCATTTATTTTTTAAAAGTTTTTTCGCAATCTTTTAATTTTATTTGCTATATTTTACCCAGATGTAGCACATTTCAACTAGTTTTTTTCTTTTAGTTTTCCATTATTCCCAAAAAAGAAAAATTAATTTTTTTTAAACTGTGGTTTTTAAAAGCCCAAAGCATTATTTTTACAAAATAATATTTTTAAATTTTTTTTATTTTTTACCAAAATACAATAAATTATTTAAATAAATTTCATTAAAAGGCATAAAGGAATTAATTTAAAAAAGCAAAAAGTCCAATTCCAATTTTATATTGGCAGCTTTAGCAGTTATCTTTTTAATTATAATACAAATTAAATAAATATAAAAATGTCTTTATTAATTAAGTTATTTTTTTGGAGTAATCCGACTACACGTCGTAAGGTGCATCCTCAGAGAGAACATATAAAATGATAGGTATGTAAACTTTTTACTACCTATTGTTGATTATTAGTATATTTAGTTATTTCTAAAAGATGTAAGAGGTAGGCCAGCATCTTAAATATTAGGTAGATAAATAATAGCCAGACGTATTTGTACAATGTTTTATTAATTAAATTTACTTTGACAAACGACATTTTTAACTGATGTAACTTTTAACAGCTGCCATTCTTTTTAGATGTTATTTGAGGTATAAGTAGTTAAGTAGGTCAATACAGCTTTATTTTTACAAATACGTGGCCTAATTACTTATTAATAATTTATATCGTGGCAACGTATATTTACGAAGACTATACGTCACCTAGGGTACTTTGCCATAATGGGATGTAGTGAAGCATACACACAAAGGCATTAAGATAAATAATAAAAAACAATTATATTTAGTCCAATAAATACATAAATGGTACTATGCACATCTTGGAGAGTACATTCCCTTGTCGCTGGCGCTTGGTGTTAAAGTATTCACTCTACGGACAATCATTGGAAATAGTTTAAGGTTTACTTTGGCTCAAGGGCGTAGCCAGGATTGTATATAAGGGGGGCAGACAAAGAAAATCCTAGATTATATTGTTTGTTTTGATCGTTACTTTTACCATGAGCAGTGAAGGTAGTTGTAAAAAAAATATTTAAAAATCAGACATAGCTTAAATGAATGCAAGGGCGACCGATGAAGGCGCACAACATTGGCTGATCAGTTGCCTCTCCTCACAACCCGCATCCCGCCCAGCCGCTCAACTTCTATGTCTATTTTAGTTAGGGTTCTTTTCTACTTTTTTAAAGTTCTTTTGGGTTTTCACAAAACGTTTTATAATTTATTTTTCTATAACAAAAAAAACCACGCTACCATTGTCGTTATAAGTAACATTTTTTAGACTAAGAAATGATGTAAACAAAAATTATATTAGAGATCACATCACTTATAGTTGGATTTTACAAGCCAGCCTTTAAGCCTGTTAGTTTCTTAGGTCTTATAAGAAGCATCGCAACTTATGAAGCTCGTCAGAATTACAATTTATGGTACATTGCACAATAATTCGTTGATTTCTCGACCACAATAAAATTTAAATGACAACCCTCAGTGGAAAACCAGGCCATAAATAAGTTGTCCGGGCAAAATCTATTGTATAGGCACCACACCTTTTGAAAGGGTACAGGTCCTTCTTACCTACTAATATCAATAGTTTAGAATAGCTATTTTGGATGCTCAATAACACACACACGAAAATTCCTTGAGAAACGACTGATGAACTAAAATGAAAAGACTCTGCTTTATTGAACACCCGCAATTTGCCTTTAACCTATATAATATACCAAAAAGTAGGTATAATAATAAATTTTTTAAGTCCAAATCCTGCATGTGGGTCCCCAAAAAGTTTATTGAGTTTTACAACTAATAGTAGCAGGTAAAACGAGAAATCAACGAATTATTGTGGAATGTACTGTACTAGCGAACGACCACTCTTCTAAGGGGGCAGCTGCCCCTCCCTGCCCGTACCTCGCTACGCCCATGCTTTGGCTCCAACGCCAACATAAGCTCAACGCTTGCTAAGTAACCTTATTTTGTAATAATAATCCCAACAGGAGAGGATAATTTTCCTTATTATATTTTTCGAAACCATTTTTTCATATAATTATTTAAAAATTTGACAAATTTAAGGTTGTAATAAAAAAACTTTTTAATGCCAACTTTGGTTTCCACTTCAATGACTACATCAGAAACTAAATGGTTTTTTTCAACTTTAAAATTAATCAATTTTTTTAGGAAATCCTATGGGCAAGGAAGTAATAAATATTCTAGCAATGATATTCACTGAAAAAGTTGTGATTAGTGACATTTAAAACTTTAATAAAAAAGGGATTTTAATGTTTATTGCTGACAAAAACAAAAGTATGGACTGTTATTTCAAAAACTAGAGTTGGTGTGTATTTGCTTATATTACAATCTTGCAGTCTTTGCCTAAAATATATTATCCAATGAGTTGTTAAGTTAACTGGAGAAAGCATGGATTTGGCATAACCGTGGCATCATAAACGCACATTCTAAGGTTCTGCCTCGCAATGAATGAAACCTCTGTACTCAAACAATTAAATTCACCAAAACAATGGAAAATGGTTACTACAGATACTATTTTGTCGTAAAGCGTGGCTGCCAAGTATCTTTCTGTTTCATTTACTTGATAGTATATTATCATTAAATTTTACTAAATTTATTTTTAACATTACATCAAATTAAGTTCTACTATTGTATTTTAAACTGTGAAAATTATTTGTTATATTTATTACTATAAAGTATTACACAAAAAAATAATGATGTCAAAATACTATATTGTTTTTGGACCGCTACTAATAAAGGCGCGACAACGTGACAACAGTGCATTTTTCGTAAAAGCGTACTGCGGCCAGCGACTAATAGTCGTTGTACTTCGGCCACCTTCGGCTTTGCTCGACAGATGACATTCAATATGGCGTTTTAGTATAAATGTTTCTTGTTGTTTTTTTGGTTATTTTTGTGACAATTGTTTAAATTCTAGTTTTGTGTAAGTAATTTTAATAAATTTAAATAGAAAGGCAGTGCCAAGTGTGTAAAGTGACGGATATGATTCCTGGATTATCATTTCACAAGTAAGTACAAACTATGCTTGTACCATTCTATCGCCAATAATAAACACAAACCATGTTGGGCGCAGCTCTCGATTGCGTTTATGAATGAAATACTTTCTCTATCTATGATGTCAGCTCATTAATATTATCTATCTAAATGGCGTATATGATGTATGTTATTTTTTGCATTTGTATGTTAACTCTTTCCTGTTAGACAAACCATGAGCCGCCACTGTGGGTTATATAAGAACACCTATTTTATATTAAGCGATATTTTATACTAAACTATCTACCATATAAAATAGTGTGTGAATCCATAGCATTTTCCGTCTGCCTTTACGATGGAAATGAAAAATTTGCCATTATGCCACTGTTCTATTTCCACGTAATTAAAATCGCAGCGTTCGGAGAGCTAATGGCCGTTTTGATAAACGGCAATGCTTAGTTTTGACATAAAGATATGTGAGGAGCAGAGTTGTAGTTAGAATGTAGTAATTGGGGAAATATTACATAAAACTGGTGGTTACTGTGAAATAATAAAAGGTTATAGGTATTGGTCTAGGCATTCAAATTTAAAATAAAAATCTTAAAATAAGTAGGTGAATTCATTGTAGCGCAACTATTTTATCTTCGAAAATTCTGAGAATTGGGGCAATCCAATTCATCCTTGCCGGTCCTGTCCGGCATTTATTCAATTTGTCCGGATTCTCCTGATGTTGTCGGACCATCTCGTTGGTGGGCATCCCCTACTGCGATGTGCATCCTGACGATGCCTCCATTCCCAAATCCTTTTCGTCCATCGTCCATACGCGAACCTAGTTATGTGGTCCGCCCAATTTCATTTTAAATTTGTTATCCTCACTATCGCATTAGAAACACCTGTCATTTGCCGCAGTTGGTTATTAAAGATTCTGTCTCTGAGAGAAAGGCCCAGCATTCATCTTTCCATTCATCTTTGTGCTATGCGTATTTTATTTACACACTGTTTTGTGAGAATAAGAGTTTCTGCTCCGTAAGTAAGTACTGGCAATACGCACGGACTAAAAACCTTTCTCTGCAGTTAAAAGAGCAGATCAGCAGATGCTCTTAGAAGATTACATTAATAAGCCGCAACATGAAGTATTTTACCAGAACATAGAAAGACTCAATCTTCTCGAAATGCCACGTTTGAGTTTTTAAAATCTGCTGAGTTCAAGTCTGAGGCCGAGGGTTTCCTATCTAGCATGCCAGGATGGGGTGATAAACACATTGGTATACCGAAGTCAGTTATTATCACCTCAAACATTATATTACGGCATTAATAAAACAGCAATTCTGCCATTTGCTCTCGGCGATATCAAGGCAGTAGTAGAAAATGACAACTGTCGCATATATTGAAATTATGCATTCCCAACTACGCATCAAAGTCGCGCCAATAAATCAGATATCGTTCCCCTTGATAAAAGGAATAACTCTATGTATGTGATTAAGTTTTCCGCCCCAGCAGAAGCTAACATCGATATAAAGAAACAGGAGAAATGAGCCAAATATCAGGATCTACTTGGTGAACTTCAGAGGCTCTAAACGGAGTATAATGTACGATTGGTTGTCCTGATTGTCGGCGTTTTGGGAGGCATGAAGGAAAATGTGTTGGAGGTGGTAAAGTTAATTCCCGCTTGTCAACATTCACTCTAACAACTGGTGATGGAAATGCAGAAATCTGTTATCCTTGGGTCCCTTCGTTTACTGAGGCAAATGAATTTGGCCAAAGATCACTGACCAAGCGGACGCAAGGAGTGGTGATATGGATGGCCTTCCTCATGACGCTCTATGGGGTCGTAGCCATAGGATACGTCATGTTGGATCTTTGTAAATAATAATAATAAAATTAATAATCGTTTATAATTTTTGTTTTTTAATAAAATTATTTGCTACGAAAATCAAACAAAATTTACATCTTTATGGTAGTATTAATAATACTTAAGCAAATTAAATAGGATTAGGTATTGTAATTAAATAACAGTAATAAGGATAAATAAAGGTGCATAAGGTTTTAATTAAACAGTTAAGTTATGATAATTAAAAAAACCAAAAAAAATTAAAAATAATATTATTCCGATAATTAACACTCATAAATTAAATAAAATATAAATCCCATTTAAAAGTTATTAGAGTTTCTTTTTTCAAAAGCACACACAGATGAAACTATTTTTTATTTAAAAAAAAAGGGAAAAAAAACAAGCGCTATTTACCTTGTAAATTGATAGAAAAATTTTATCCCCAAAAATTAGAGAATTTTATAAAAACCCCAAAAAGTTTTGTAAATGCTTTTTTACTTTTAACTTTTAACCCCCATAAAGTCTTGTTTAAAGTAAAAATTGGTTTTTGATGTTTATCCATTTTATCCTTATTTTATATTTAATGTTATAAAACTTAAAAACCCCTTTTTTCGCTTAATTTTTTTATAGCCTATTACGTTTTTTAAAACTACACATGGTCTGTTTTTTAATAAAGTGTTCTATTTTTATTATTGCATTTATTGAACAATGTATTTATACTTTAGCAAATTTAAATAAAGTATAATTTTAGAGAATAATAAAAGGAAATTTTTTTTAAATGAATATTACTTTTTTCTTTATTAGGACTTTAATTACCATGAAGTCTAAAAAAAATATTCCGATTGAAATTTAAAAAAAAAAAAAAAAAAAAAAACTAAAAAAAATTTTCCTAAAAAATGGATTTGATAAAAAAGTTGTATAAATTAAAAATTCCCCAAAAAGGCTTTTTTTTTGACCCTCAGGTTGTATTTGGACATATTTAAAGAACAAAATAAAAATCCAAAATATACAACTTTGCGGTGATTGGTTTTTAGCTGTCTCATACGTTTTACGACAGTTAAACGATAAAGGTCAAATTTCATACTGATTTATAAACAAAGGTGCATAGAACCTTAAAAAACAATACTTAGTATTGTAAGGCAAACCAAATAATTTTCCTTTTTTTTTCATTTTTTAAAAAGTATACAGAAATTAAAAAAAATACAAGGTAGAATAAAATATAAAGTTTATTAACTGTTTACTAAATCAATCATGATAATTCTAGTTAATCGCTGTTGTTTTTTAGTGGGGGGTGGGGGGACGGGACCAACTAGTTTCCGCCCGCACCCGCCCTCCAGCGAGTCAGGGTATGATTCCCTTTTAGATATGTCATGTCCCTTGATCCAGGCGGTTGACCACATTTTTTGGGAAAAGATGTTAGTCGGGGTTTCGATGACTTCCCCTGGTAAATTGTTTGGTCTTTTCAGAGCTGGTAATGTTGCCTACTGTCTGTAAAATACAGATCGTATGGTTGGCGATGTTGTGGCTTTTAATTTCGTAAGCCCATGGTATATGGCTTCCAGTTCGAATTGAAGCACGCTGAGTTCGGCGCCCATTGTCCATCCGTTTTTTAGATTTATGGTTGGTGAGTATATCCACAGCCTGTGCCCACCTTGGTCTTAGAGCCGTTAGTGTACGGGGGCTAATGGTTCCCAGTTATTGTTAGGGTTTATTGAAAACGAACCTTGTGCAACTGAGTTCGCTCTTGCCTGTAGAATTGGATTCCCTATAACATCCCTCCACGGGCGTCGCCCAGTTGGGGCAGTGCCTACATTATGTCTAGACCGACCATGCGAAGGCGTGTTAGAGTCATCAAAGCCGCTTCCCTTACAAATATATCAAGGGGGATGAGATTCAATATCACCTCCATAGCTCTGGTCGGTGTAGTCCTTAAAGCACCTGTGATGTTTAAACATGCTATTCTTTGAATTTGATCTACTTTATGTTTTGCTGTAATCTGTTCTGTTTTGAACCACCACACTATGGAACCGTAAGTTACTATGGGTCTTATTATGGCCGTGTAGATCAAATGGGCTACTTTGGGAGAGAATCCCCAAGTCTTTCCTATGGTTCTGCGGCATTTATCAAATGCAATATAAACTTTTTTTATTCTGTTCTCCAAGTGAGAACTCCATGTTAACTTACTGTCAAAGGTAATATTAAGGTATTTGACCTCTGTTGAGAAGCTTAGTTTAGTATTGAAAAGAACGGGTGATGTCCTATTGATGGTATCGCGATTAAATTTCAATTAAATTAACATTTTTTTACGTTAAAGAAAAAAATATATATTTTTCACAGTTTTTTTAATAAAAACACCAGACAAGTTTTAAACAAATTTTGGCTTTTTAGTTCTTATGCATGTTTTGATTAAAAAATGGTACCGGTGGTTTGCTGTTAAATTTTAGTTACCACAACAGCTTCCATTTTGCTCCGCAAACTGTGCTTATTGTAAAGTACTGGAATCACGCCTGACTTCCGTTGGATTAAATTCTTCCAAAAATATGTTTCTATTTCAAATCGGGTTTATTTAATTTAGTAAACATGTTATATAATTTATTAACGTTCTAAGTATTTTTAATAGTTCTACACAAACCATTGTGTCATATTTTATTAAACGAATCTATTTAGTGCTGTAGTACAAAAAGTTCAGTTATCTATATTTCGTAGTAATGAATTTTTTTTATTTCTTTTATGCCTTTTCTTGACAAATCCTATAAAGTTACTCTAATTATTATAGTTTCTTACACCTGTTATGAAAAAAAATATTAAAAAATCAATGGATAATTGCAGTAATTAAAAAAACACTATAGTAGGACAATTTACTTATTAAGAGCTAAAAGCTGCAATTCTTTATATAAAAAAAGTTTCATTTTCCCGTCAAAAATATTTAAAATTATTAAAATTTTATAATAATCTAAATAAACTTTAAACGTATCGCTTAGGCAGATAAGGGATTAAAATAAAAACCCTATTTCATTCTGGATTGTCACCACTAACAAGACATGTGGTAAAAATAGAAAGCACATAAAAAGAACATTAAGTACTTATTCTCATCGAAATTTAATATTCATGAACGTGGATATAAACGACAACCCCTTATACATTATCTAAATTGAAAGGTAATGGAAACAACTATTTCTGCTATCCAAATAAATAATAAATAAATACGCATTTTATTAGGAAGAAAATAAATTAAAAATTAGGTTAGTTAAACAGAGTCTGCTAACATTAAGTAGTTTTTCACATAAAACACTTTCATATAATTTTGGTCGTTTTATAATTTTTTTAAATTATTTTTTCATATAGGTTTTTAGAATAAAGTACTCACACTGGTTAGTTATACATATTGCAATAAAAAGATTAAAATTACAAGTCATATTTTATTGTAAAAATGCTTTTAAATAATAAAAAATAGCTTATTGTAACTCTATATAAATAAATTACTAAAAAAAAAGACATACTCATTTTAAATATTAATTTTAATGTAGACCTATGATAGTCTAGATAGCTTAGGAAGTAAAACTCGGAGAAATAGTGGTCAGTGACCCTGTAAGTACGCGGGCGACCCGGGTTTGATTTCCGGAGTCGAAAAGACATATACATATCATAACAACAACCTTAGCCACGTCGAAACACCGCTTCTCGTGGGATCAGCGAAGGTAAATGACGCGGGCACGGTTAGTAACTGGATGGGTGTCCACCAGTGAACACCATGTGCCTTTGGGTGTGGCTCAGAACCCACATTAAATTATAGGTCCTGCTTGGATGACATTACGTGGGAGTTAATGGAGATAGTTTAGAGATAATTGTTAATATTTGTCTGAAAAGTGCCGTAAAATGTTTCGGTGCGTAGCGGCACTAAGAGAAAAACTAAAATGGGTTAAACATCTAAAATTCCGGCGCCCACGGTATCTAGTACTTAGGCCTCCTATAAGCCTCTTTGGACTCTCATAAAGAAAGGGAAATATTTTTAAATTTTGAGATGAGATAACAATAAGAATAACATTGAAATTAAAAAAGAAAAACGTCAACAGATTATTATAATGGATTTTTAATATGGAGTAAGAATCAAATACCATTAAACGTTTACACTCTTTTACACTGAGTGCTAAAACATAAAACTACTTTAAAATCTTTAAGGTAAGGAATATTTTATATATTTTAATAACTGTACACTATTTTATGCAGCATACAAAGTCGTTGCAAGTTTAACAGCCAAGTGATGATCGCGTTGTTAAATTTAGCAATGGACTTAGCAATTGTTAAAAGTTAACAACCGTTTAGAATGTTTAACAAAATGTCAGATTTTGACAGGTTGCCTACTAAAATCAATAAATAACACTGACAATGACGTTTTGTTAAACATTCTAAACCGTTGTTAACTTTTAACAATTAATCATCTAAAAATTCTCCCGGGAAATTTCTTCTTTGTCCAAGTTTCCTCCAAATTTTTAAGCCTTATAAGTAAAGTTAACCTTTATCAAGCCGTATAATAAACCCCTCTGTAAGCCAAGATTTGCAATTAATTTGCAAAAGGCTGATAATTTTATTTTTATTTTAAATATTATTAGAAAGTTACCCTATAGAAACGAAAATTGTTTTAGTTCTCTTAGCTTTCAATAAAGATTATTTAAAAATAACATTGTTTTATTTTTGTTGTTATCTGAGGCTCGTAGGAAATATATTGTTCCTAAGGCATGCGCAAAGTGATTTTCGCATGGGACCTTTGTCAAACTTCCTTCAAGTCCGTCAACGGAAGTCGCGTTTGGTAAAATATCACTTTGCGAATTTGTAACGAAAATGGCTATTCTCTGAACTATAAAGTTAAAGTTTAGTAAGCAGCCATACTAGAAGTCAGAGCTGAAACGGATCCTTTAAAAAAGAAATCGATTCACGAATCAGAATTCTTGTGAAGAAATCGAATCACCAATGCGAATCACGATTTCTTTTTTAAGGAAAAAAGGAATCAAATCCGGGGAATCGATTTCCATTTATCGGATCACAAATCCGAGTTATCTTTAGTTTTTATACTTCATAATCCAGATGATTAATCAAGCGTTAAATATTTTAGCATGGAAGCGGAGCCGCAATATATAATTTTAGCCTCGTTTTGAAGGGATGTTAGTCTTAGCCAAATTAGTTTTTGGTAAATATTTTTCAAATTTAAATATGTTATTTCTAAGATTAACATAAATCTACCTTAAATAAAACATTTTTTTGAACTGTATTTAAAAACTTGCGATGCTAGATTTTCATAAGAATTTAAAACGTGATTCTTGAGATAACCCAAACCGACTTATAAATGGTACATCTTATTGTAATTTTACAGGAAGTTTCACCAGTACCTTTAATAATTTCTCCGTTTGCGCAATAAAAAAATATATAAAAATTTTAAATTTACTTTTGGTTGACACACTGAATAGGACTAACTAAATGTCTTATTTAAAAGTCCCTTAGGGCTATCTGAAGCATAACAAAAATTATAAAGATTAAGCAATCAGAACTTTTAACATAAATGCAAGAAAAATGTATTATGCCCGTTTTTGGACACCACACTTTATGGTTACGAAAAAAAAATGTTTTAATTAAATGTTGTTTTTCCGGACCTAAGAAATAACATATTTTAGTTAAAAACACATGTTAGGTGTGTTTTTATTTCAAGATCTTGTGAAGTTTTGAGGTATGGTGGTTTTAATTATTGTAAAAATAACTTTTGTTTTATTTAGAGCCGTAATTTTTTGTCTTTTGTAAACCTATCTTATGATACTTGTTTGGGGTTTCTTAACTTAAACATAACACTAATACAAAACTGTTGACTAATATAAAGAGCGGGACTTAAAAGTAACCGACTAAAAATTTTTCTAGAAGGCTAACTTTTGACTAAACAATCATAAAGATTACGAATATTTTTTTTGTAACCCCCCCCTCAAAAATATGAGTTTGTTTTTATTTTTGGCTTAGGGGGAATTAACAACTGATGACCAAAAATTTTTTTGGGCTGGGAAAAAACCCCCAAAAAAACCCAACCAGATCATGAAAATTTAAAAATTTTTAAACAATAGTTTATAATAATCAAAAAAATATATCATGCTTCTTTTTTTCTTGCAATCTCAATTTTTCTCTCAGCCCCCTTTAACTGTTGTGGTGGCCATGATTTTGTCAGTGATCAGCCCCCGGGGTTTCCTGTGGGGAAATTTTTAAACAGACAATCTTGTTCTCTACTTGCTCTCGAAAGGGTTTTTAATGTCGATATTTTAGAACGTTTGTGATTTACTGGATTATTTGCCATTGCTATACAACTTTGATTATCTTCGTATAAGTTATTGGTTCAAACATACTGACATTAATACTAATTAAGTAAAGATCTAAGCCATAAAGCTTCGCTATAGCCTCAAATACAGCCATGTATTTAGCCTCTGTTGATGACGTTGCTACTGAATTTTGTCGCCGTGTAATCCGTATTCTGTAACTTTCAAAATAATTTAAATAAACAACCTGTTGTACTTCGGCGATCTAATTCATTATTTGCCCAATCGGCATCAGCTTTAGCTGATTAATACATGGTTATAATTTTTTCATTACGTTTATATACCAATTTTATATTAATCGTTCCTTTTACATATCTCAATACCCTTTTTTAGACACTAACCATAGTTCTTTGTTGCATTTAGTTTGATATCTGCTTATTAGATTTTACCGCTGTACATAAATCGGACGTGTACATAGCATTGCGTACATTAAACAGCCAATTAAATTTCGACAAGGTGCATTAAAACTATCCTCTAAGTTTTATAGTTTAATTTTACAGGCAATGGAGATTGCTGACAGGGTTACAGTTACTCATATTAAATTTTTGTAAATTGATTTTAAATATGGTCTGATCAAGTGAAATTTCAGAATTTGACCTATTTATTCTTATGCCTAGAAAATAATTAATTTCTTTTAAATCAATCATATCAAATTGTTTCATTAGAAACCTTTTTTAAAATTATACATTGTATTTATATCTTTAGTTGCGATAACTAAATCTACATCAACGTATAAAAGAACAAAAATATTTTTATTTAAATCGCCTTTGTTTAAAGAAATATAAACAATTATCTGCTGGCAATTCACCAAATCCTTTTTCAATCAATATATTATTAAAGCATTCATACCAGCATCAGGCTAGAACTGCTTTAAACCATATAAAATTTAATTTACAGACCACATTTTTTGTTTTAATAGCAACACCGTCAGGCACCCGCATATAAATATTTTCTTTTAAGGTTCCATTAAGAAATGCTGTCTTAACATCCATTTGATGAATTAACAGCTCATACTGATTTGCTACAACGCAAGCATACACCGAAATGAACTGATACGCGCAACTGGTGCGAAAGGTTTCATCGTAATCTAATATTTTCTTTGACTAAAACCGCGCTACTAAACGGCTTTATACTTAACCCAATTTCCGTTACTGTCGCCTTTTATTTTGTAAACACCCATTTACAGTCAACAATATTTACATTATTTGGCTTTGTACGAACGTCCACGTTTTATTAAACTATTATAATGTATGTTATCTTAAAAAATTACAATTAAACTATTTTAGCTTTAATTTTTCTGGCTTTTTATTTACACAATAAAATATTTTCACTAGATAAAATGGGGTACTTACAAACGAAAATAATATCTTCTAGAATTGGAACACCCTCTCACGCAACAAGACATAGTTTATTAAACTAAATTAAAGCATTATAAATGGAACACTAAACTAAAATAAAACGAAAGATACTAACAATAAGCCAAATCTTTTTGATACGACAACCCTTTTTATTCTATGAGAACAACAAATAAAACAAAACTTTGTTAATTTTTTTTTTTTAATTTAAAATAAAAACACTCAGTCAAAGTTTCACAAATTTTTATTCAGATAGATCTGACACACGTGTTTCGGTCTCACGACCATTTTCAAAAGATCTTTTAAGAAGAATGAGCTTTCAAAAATAAAATAAAATAAAATTATCTTAAACTTACCTAGATGGCCTATAGTAAACATTTTATGGCACTAAATTATTTTGATTGCAGCGTCTAAGATGGGCGTACTACAAAATCTGTTTGAGTATTTGTTAAGTTGTCTTTATTGCTTATGAATTTGCCAATGGCCAAAATTTCCAAATAATCATTTGTTTTTACCCTTCTGAATGTTATGTAATAACTTTCATCCCCATTATTAAAAAAATGATTGTGTCTATGCAGTGTTCCGCAAAACCGGTATTTCTCTTGCTGTGTAGAATTAGTTTCTGTGTTCTTTTATTCTATCCTGTAAAGAACGGCCTGTTGTCCTATATAGGTTGCGTCACACTCATTACAACATATTTACTATATTCCGGATTGTTGATTCTTAGGACTTTTCTTTATTTATTTACTAAAACCCTTGCCAAATTATTTTTATTAACTGAAATACAATTAATTCCTAATTTGCGAAAATTATTGCTAATTTTATTAAACATACCAGAGACATAATTTGCCACAAACCATTTTTTTAGCCTTACTATCATTTGAAGTAATATGTGTATAAAAATGCTTTTGAATATTTTTATGTTTTTTGTTTCTTATCAGTTTGTTGATAGATTGCGGGACTGTATCCATTATTTGTAGCTATTGTTTTTATTATATTGACTTCTTTTTAGGTAGTTTTCTTGGCTTAATGGAACACTTAACCTATGAATCAAACTATGGAAGGCCGACATTTTTATTTACCAAGACTGGTTAGAGAGTTTGCATGTATAATTGTATCTGTTGTGGTTGGTTTTACGGAAAATATCAAAATCGAATGTATTGTTTTTACGGCTAATTTTCAAATCTAAAAGTTAAGTGAGCTATTTTCTTCCGTTTTTTATTGTGAATTTAATATTTTGTTGATGTTATTTATGTATGTTAAAATTGAGGAATTAATAATAATAATTTAACATACTCAATCAAATAAACCTAATCAGAAGCATAGAAATATGTCTAGATCAAATTATTTTAAATTTAATAATACAATTTATAAACAAACTAACGGTCTCCCTATAGAGCCCTTTAAGTCCTCTAGCCGAAGTGTTTATGGCTAACTTCGAAAATATTTTGTTTTCACAAATTTGAATGAAAGTTTGTGTAAATATGTTTACTTTTGGGCTAGGTACGTGGATGACATTTTTTGTATATGGACTGGAACAGATAGACAACTCTCACGAATTCTTAACATACATAGAAAATAACATTAACAAAAATATTAAATTCACAATAAAAACTGGAGAAAATAGCTCACTTAACTTTTTAGATTTTGAAAATTAATACGTAAAAACAATACATTCGATTTTTGATATTTTCCATGACAACCACAACAGATACAATTATACATGCAAACTCTAACCAGTCTTGGCAAATAAAATGTCGGCCTTCCATGGTTTGATTTCATAGGTTGTATTAAGTGTTCCATTAAGCCAAGAAAACTACCTAAAAAAGAAGTCAATATAATAAAAACAATAGCTACAAATAATGGATACAGTCCCGCAATCATCAACAAACTGATAGAAACAAAAAACATAAAAATATTAAAAAGCATTTTTATACACACATTACTTTAAATGATAGTAAGGCTAAAAAAATGGTTTGCTATAAATTATGTCTCTATTTTATAAAAGTAATAAAATTAGCAATAATTTTGATTTGACAAGTAGAAGCAACCATGGCGGCTTACATGCCGCCCTTTCGTAAAATTGGATGCGCAGTGGTCGTAGCGCTTTTCCCTCCTTCTATTTTTCTCTGGTGTGTTGTCGCAGTCCGCCCGGTATTCCCCTCTTCTTCTTGGGCGGTAGAAAAAATCGGCAACTCACGTCTTCTATCTGTTTTATTTCGTCCAAGCCTTTGCCTATTAAATTGACATCTTTTTTTTTTATTTTTTTTAAATCTCTCTCTAAGAAATTGGTTTTTCCAGACGTGTATATAAAAATACACTGTATAAAAATATTATTTAGGACTTGAAATAATATTTTACTTCTCTGTATTTTTTTACCTTATATTTTTAAGTTAAAATATGGGAAAAAATATAAAAGTTTTTGTATTTATTTTATTATTATTATTATACTATTTAAATAAAGTTAACACTTAGCGAAAACATAACTTTTAAATTAGCAGGACACAAATTTAAATTAACTCCCAGTGGCTCACCTCGTAGGTTTAACTTTTCTGCAATGATAGAAATTGGTTTTTTAAGATCTTTAAAAACATATTAAATTTGAGTATGTTGTTTCTTAGATCAATAGAACATCTTTTAAATGGGACATTTTTGTGCAGACTAAAAAGGGTGGCCAAAAAAATTACTAAAAATTGAAACTTAACTGTTATTAATTCCAATATAAACGTATAAAAAGAGTAAAATTTGTCTAAATCAACGAAATAATATTTTATATATTTGTTTAGAGTTAAAATAATTTGATTTAACATTAAGCACATATAGGGTGGTCCAGTATCGAATAAATAACATGGATTATGCCAACTAAAATGTTAATATCGTGATATTAATATACTTGTATATATTTTAAGAAATTATACATTCCTGACAGTTTATTAAGGTAAATTTAAATTAAAATATTTTGGTTTATTTTCCCACATATACAGGGATATTTGGAATTAAAGATTTTTTTTTTGGTTTGTTTCCACAAGATATTTTGTGACATATAAAGAGGTACATAGTTTTAAAATTTGCCCATTTTTCTGGCAATTTTTTAACAGAGATATAATAAAATTAAGCTATCCATCACTAAAATAATTTTCGTGTAAGGGGTATCCAATTTTCGACACTTTTGTGGGATATTTCCCTAATTAACAAAGATAGAAAGATATGAGGATGGAGTTTTCGAGACACTGTGCTACTTTTTCACCAATCGAAAGTTTTCGGTGTCAAATTTGTCATGACTGTCTTAGTTTTTGCACTACAGAGTAAAATTGAAATTCCTGCATTTTTAGGCATAGCTTGTATCTCCATTGCGCGTTAACTTATCAAAAAGATAAAAACTGCTCTTAATAGAGTATTATACGTAGAGTCCAGGGGTGTACTCAGTTTTTTCTAGAAAGTTTATTTTAGGAGATATTAACTAAACGTGTGTCTGTTTAAATGGAACACCCTGTATATTTGGATGTCATTCAATTTGTTTTATTTTTTTTAGCTTTTCAAAAATATCTAATGGTTTGTATTTATTTTTAAAACTAACTGAAATAACAACTATTTTCATGAATTTGGCATGTTTTCTATAGTAGGCTATGCATAGATCTCTAAAAACAAGAGAACATTTCAAGGCAATGACAATAGCCTATGTCATTAAATCTTATGTTTTTTTCTTTCAAGTGCTTAGTTTGGTAGTTAAAATTTTTATTTAAAAAATGGCTGAAAGAAGATCTTATCTGAACTTTAAAAAATATGATATGCTAGTTTGCTATATACAGTCAAATGAAAATCCACATCTGGCAGCAGAACTGTATTTTAACAGGTATACGGCTTTAAATTCGTTAATATGTATCAATGACTAATTAATTACTTCTTTACGTTTATTATAGATATCCGAAAAGACAGCAACCTTTCCTTGATAGGTTTGCTATTATTAAAAATAATTTAATTAATAATGGAGGATTTACTAAGCCAAGGCCCAAATCATATAATAATGAAAATAGAGAAAATGACGAGATAAATGTTTTGGCTTGTGTAGAAGCAACCCCTTCAACATCATGTAGGGTTATTGAGGCAGAAACTGGCGTTATTAAGAGTAGAGCTCAAACCATTTTGAAAAAATATAAATATAAACCGTATAAAACACACATTGTTCAACATTTACAACCGGGAGTCGCTGAACGTCGTTTAGAATTTTGTATCTGGTATTTGGAGAAAACTAGAATCAATATTAATTTTCCCAGATCAGTAATATGGTCCGATGAGGCCTATTTTTCCAGTGCTGGCATTTTTAACAGGCGTAATTTAAGAAACTTATCACTTGAAAACGGTTGAAGATACATCACTAACCGAAACATTGTGTATCAATTAACAAATTAAGACAATGGTAGTTCAAGATTTTAGTATTAGTAAAACTAGAACATTGTCTAACACTTTTTTAATTTTTTTTTGGAACGAAGCACTGAAAATAGCACCAATAAATAAAACATATCTGTTTTAAAGATCATCCTGTTAAAAAAGTTTTTTTAAAAGAAAAGACTTTTCTTTTACACCCCGGAAAAAACTTTTAAAAAGTTGGAATATCTTCGCAAAAAAGTTTTCCTACCAAATAATGAAAACCGCATTGTATTGTTTATTTTTAATGTAATAAGGATTTGAAATTTTCAAAAAAAATGTGCAATTGCAGTTGAATTAAACGGCAGATTAGTTTTTTTCCATGAAACTTTACCACCCTACAGTTCAAGAGTAAGTTGGTTTTGGGACATAGATTTATAGTAACTTTTTTTGTATTTTAATTTAAGAAGGGTGTCTATTAATTATTTTTTCGCAATACTAAAGAAATTTTTTGTATATTTAATGGTCATATCTAAAAAGCCTATTTACATTGAAAATTTTATTTTTTCTTAAGAAATTTTACAAAAGAAGACAAAGTTTAAAGAATCTCTTCTTTATTTTCCCCATCCACCACCACCGCCAAATCCAAATCCACCTCCAAATCCACCTCCTCCTCCGCCGCCTCCTCCACCGCCTCCTCCACCGCCACCTCCTCCGTAGCCGCCGCCGTAGCCGCCTCCATAACCACCGCCATATCCTCCACCTGTAAAAATATGTTTTGCATTATAACGAAGGTTTAGTAATCACCTCAAAATAGTTTTATATATAAGTATTCTGCTGCATAAATGTTTGCCCAAACCCAAAAAACCCCCAAGAACTTTTGTTTTGCATATAACAAGTATAGTAATCACAAAATAAAATTAATATAAGTATTCTGCTGCATAAATGTTTGCCCAACCATCCCAAGACTATGCAAAACATAAACATCGGCAACACTGTAACAAAATGATGACCCTAAATACTTAAATATAGTTCAATGGATTACATTCCTTTCTTTCAAATAGCTTTATTTATTTATATGTACAACACTTCTTAACCTACTAACATCTACTATATACTATGTTTACATCATAAATATTTACAAGCGATATATTACAAAGTAAACTCTCGGTTGCCTTCACAGGCTTTGCGAGTTGAAAGCAACCAGGGAGGGTTGGGGCTGATGGTAACCCGGGGGTAGGTGGGAAATATTAGTTCATAGTAAGTTAGCGTTTTCCAATTAGTAATCTTTCAAAAACTGCTAGACACTTGTTCCACTTAAAAGTGTGGTATGATGCTTGTTATTTTAGTTACTATATTCATATTATATTTTATACAATTGGCTGGAAAAAGTTTCAAAAAAACCAGCTTGATTTACCTCAGGTACAAGTAGTAGCAACGTCAGGTACAAGTAGCTTTTAAACATCGCTCGGTCTGTTTGTTATGTCTGGTTTTTTGCATTTATTCTTACATTTTATTTAGGATTCACTCGCTTATTCATTCTATTCACTTCTTCATTCATTCTTCATTCGTTCTTGGCATTGGCGTTTGTTTTGTAAGTGTGTTGGTATTTTTCTGTGATTTTAGTATAGGATGGGTTTAAAGATTGGAGTATGGAAATAAGAAGAATTACTTATCATCTCCGTAATAAAATTTTTGTCAAAGTGTTCTCTGTATTTAAGTAGTATGGCTCTTTCGGTGGCCTTTGCCAGTCCGCTCTTACGCGCTATTGGTCTATAGGACAACGGGTTTTTTGGGATCTTTTCCTGGTTTGCATACCGGTATAATAATTGTAGTTTTCCACTGCTGAGAAAACTGCTGCAATAACATGGTGACATTAATTATGTAACTGTATTGCACAACGGCCTTCTTCGGCATGTTAAGAATAAAAAGACGTGCTTTTTTCTGTCTGTTTGATTTTTCGTGGGTGCTTCAAAAAGTGTTTTATTGAATCATAGAGATTTTTTTTTTTTTAATATTTCAGCCGCATTAGAAGATGTTTTACTTTTGCTTGCGCCAAATTAAAGGTCTTTGAAACGCGGTTGAGGCACATTTTTTTTTAATTTTTGGCAAAATTTTTTTTTTTACGTTTTAAAAATTTGTAATATTTTTTTAACAAAGTCTATTTACCCACCTTATGATAAAATATATATGTGATGTGTCTTAGTAGATCTTCATGAATTTTTTCA
The DNA here is from genome assembly GCA_019359885.1 of Listronotus oregonensis. NCBI lineage: Eukaryota > Metazoa > Arthropoda > Insecta > Coleoptera > Curculionidae > Listronotus > Listronotus oregonensis. Next base: position 82,951 of record JAHBCN010002537.1, read on the forward strand.
TAATTTTTGAAAGCGTGACGGGTGGTGAAAAAATTTAAAATCTATTTTTTTCTCTATTTTTTAATAAATATATATTTTTTAATTTCAATTTTATTGATACTTTTTAATTTTTTCAAAGAATAAAAGTTTTAAATAACTTTTGGATTAAAAAGATTTAAGATGAATTGGTAAAGAAGATTTTTTTTTAAAGGACCCCGCTATTTCCTATGAAAAATGGGTTTCGGCCAATTGTTTTCAAACTTTGCATAGTGATAGTTTTTAACACGTTGATCAAAGTACAAAACCCGAAAATTCGACAACACTCTCAAAAAATTCCGCGGAGCAATTGATCAAACTATCAGTCAAAATTATGCCCAGTGAACTTTGAGGGTGATTTTGCGGGTTGGAGGGTTTTCGGGTTTTGTGCCCGTAAAGACTTGTGATAAACGTGTTAAAAACCAATACTATGCAAAGTTTGAAAACAATTGGTCAAAACCCATTTTTCATAAGAAAAATCCCCAAGACCCTTTAAGGGTGACTTTGGAGGGATGGGGGGACATTTTGGGTTTTGTGACTGAAAAGACTTTTGATCAGCGTGTTAAAAACTATCACTATGCAAAGTTTGAAAACAATTGCAAAAGCAACGATCTAAAATTTTCCAAGGAACTCAAGGGATTGTTAGTTGTAAGAGCCCACCGCTGTGTTCACACGTCGTCGTCGTGTTTGGGCCCAGCAGGATCTTTTGGAACATGCTAGAGTTGCTGGTTATCGGCAAGTCTTTTGGCTAGCGTATGGAACGGGATCCAAAGCTAAGATGAACACAAGGCTTAACTCAAGGTGTTAGCATACCGTGCTGATGAATGAATGACATCCTGTGCCTTAAACAGGTGTCTCCAACGGTGCCTCTGAGATACAGGGCGACCTCTTAAAGTATCTAGCCTTACTGACTTACTTCCTAGCTCAAACAGAAAGCGGACAGAACCGTTTCATAGAAAAAAGTGACAAAGGTGCACTGACCGAAACGGATAAATCCGTTTCGAGAGGTGCCATCCAAGGTCACAAGAGACAAAGGGCGCCGACCGAAGCGGGTGAACCGTTTCGAAAGGTGCCCCTGAAGTCACCGGCGCCTGTTTCACGGGGAAGAGCTAATCCATCCCAAACAAACGGGTGCTTAGAAAGGAATCCCATAATCCAAAAAGAGGGCGGACAGAACCGCCTTTATAGGGAAAAGAGTTCCCTGGCTTTAAACAAAAGCGGATAGGACCTTTTCATGGGGTAAGGCCGAAAATGCGGCCCCAGAAGAAACATCGTTCCTGTAAAAATGCAAGACGACAGGCAAGGGTCTAATCGTCTACTCGTCATACTCTAGAAGACAGGGACACCAGAAAACATCAGAACACATATTGTGCTCGTGTCCGGTAGCGAAAGAGTAAGAGGAGATGAAGAACTTCCCAATCTGATATCGGATTCATTAGAGGTCTGATCCTATTGGGAGAAATATAAAAAAGGTGTGAGCCACAATAGACCGAGTGGGCGCAGAGGGGGGCAAAAAACCACTCACTTTTAAACCTACCTACAGTTTTGGGGGACAAAAGGAAAGAAGATCGCTGTGAATTTTTGTTACAATAGTTCTTAAAAAAACACATAAGATAAATAAAGACACATTTTTCTTTTAAATTATTTCATTGTCCATAATAAGCTAAGACTTTATTAATTCGCCGTATACATGTTTAACAATTACGCCCTTTTAAGCCAGGGTGGGGTGCCTAGGCTGGAGTAGGTTTAAAAGTGAGTTTTGATATTTTAAAGAAAGTACGTCCACTGTAAAATACATTTTCTGAAACGCAATTATTAATAATTTAATAAATTTAAAAATCGCTAAATAATACCTAATGCTTAATATACCTAATACCAATAAATTAAATGTTTTACAAAATTGAAAGCAAATGCCGAAAGAATGGCTACCGAAATAATTACTTTTCTCATTTTTTTTTTCGTTGTTCTCCTTTGCGATTTAAAATTGTCTTTGTTTTAAAAAAACATACAACTTAATGTCTAAAATAAGCATAAACTGTTTAGAATAATTAACTTTAAAGGAAACGAATTAGGTTTTTTAATATAACTCTTTAAAAACCGAACAAATAAAAACCCATTTTTTAGTAACCTTTTAAATTTCTTGTATAAGGGTGAAAAAGTAAATTTCTTAGGGTTTTAATGGGAATAGCTAAAAATCAAAAAATATAGACATATGTGTCAAAACAGCAGATTTTAAAACGATATAAAGTTTTTAAAATTATTTCGAAAAGTTAAAAATTAAATTTTCTTAATCGCTTATATGATTTTTTTGCTAATAAAAAACCTTAAAATTTTTTAAATTAAAAATAAAAAAAAAATTTTTCCCCGGGGTTAAAAAAATTTTAAAAAAAAAATTTAAAAAATTTACAAAAAAGTTTTTTAAAGTCGTCAGTTATACATTTTTTAAAACCGGATTTTTTTCCCCCTTTTTTTAAAATTTATAAATTTACAACAACCTAGGAGGTGTACCAAAAGTTTCAAAAAAAAATTTTATGTGCAACCAAGAAATCTTATTCCCCCAAACAAAAAAAAAAAATCCCGTTTTAAAACATAATAATTTTTTTTTCAAAAGGATTTTTTCCCCAATTTTTTGGGGAAATTTTAATCCCTTTTTTTTAAAAAATTTAAAAACCCCAAAAAAATTTATGGTTCTTTATTTAAAAAAAAAATTTTAAAAATTTAAAAATCAAAAAAATTGCAAGAAAAAATTTTTTTTATTTTATGTAAATAAACATATTTTTTTAAAAAAATTTAAAATAAGAATTTCAGAAAAAAAGGTTCGACGTTCACTCCCCGCGATAAACCCCGGGGGGTTGTTGATTTTTTTTAAATTTTTTTCCCAATTTTGAAATAATTAACTTTTGCCCTAAGGTATTTTTTTTTGATTTTTTTACTAATTTTTGCCTTAAAATCGTGAGCATCATCCCCTTTCATTTTAAAATTTTTAAACATTTAAAATTGCCCCCTTTTGGGCCCTTTTTTTTCCAATTTTTTTTTACTATTTTTAAATTTTTTTTGGAGATATTAAATTTTATCACCCTGTATGGGGGTCTTGTAGCAAATTAAAGTAATAATAAGGGAAAAAAATAGGTATAGGCGTTATAATTGGGGGTAGTGAAAACATTAAAAAAAAATCATCTAAATTGGAAAACCGTGACTTATTTTTTCCCAAATTGTACTCGTACCCCGATTAACTGACTTTGCTATCGGTTTTTTGGGGGGGTATGAGAAGGTGCGGGGTTTTTTTGCTGGGGAAATTTTTTTTTTTTTGTTAATTACCCTTTTTTGGGGAAATTTTTTCATCCCATTGGTCCCAAAAAGGGGGAAAAAATAAATTTTTAAATTTTTTTTTTTCAAATCTGAAATCTAAAAAAAAAAAATTTTTTCATCCCAAAAAAAACCCAAAAATTGTTTAGAAAGTCGCATTTCAATGTGGGTTTTTTTTTTCCCTTTCGCAAATGCGGCACCCAAATACATAAAGTTTTTCCCAAACCCCCAAAAAATTTAAAAGCAAATATTTTAATACTGCCTTGGAAAATTTACCCCCGAAAACCAAAACAAATCTTTCCCCCGGTTAATCCCCCCCAATTTCCCGGGGAAACCCCCTCCTGAATTTTCCCCCAAATTTTTTGGGGATGCACTTTTTGGGGTCCTTTTTATGGATAAAACTCTAAGATTTTAAGATCCAGTTTTTTTAAAAAATTCGATTTTTTTTTTTAAATTTTTAAAAAAATTTTCTAGAGGTACCCGGAAAATTTGGGGAAAATTTTAAAAAAAAACTAGTCCATTTTCGAGAAAAAAAAAAAATACTTCCATAATTTTAAATATTTTAAAAAAAAAAAAGGCATTAGAATTTTAATGCCTTTTTTTAAAAATATCACTTGTTTAAGATAATAAAAAAAAAGTTTACATTTAACCTTTTTTTTTTTAAACCTTTTTGATAAACCACCACCCCCCAACATCCTCCTCCTCCATGTCCCCTTTTTGTTAAAAATTTTTTTACTACTAAAAATTTTGGGAGGTTGAGATAGCCCCCCCATATCCTCCACCATCCTCCCCTAACCTCCTCCATAACCTCCACCCCCCAAACCCCCCCCCCCTTTTTAAAATGAGGGGGGGGCCAGATGTTAATGCGATAGATATTGTAAAAAAAGGAAACCCAAAGTAAAAATTTTAAAAAAATTCCCCTTTTTTCTTTTAAAAATATGAAATATTTTTGATTTTATTTTATATTTTTACCAATTATTAAAAGAGATTTAAGATGCTCATCAGTTAATTTCGATCTGTAAACTTTTTTTTTGTGTACTTTTTTGGAAAAGGGTTTTTTCTCACAAAATAAGAAAATCCAAAACAGAAAACAGACCACGAGCCAATTTATGCAAATTATAAAATTGTGTCAGGGGGAAGACTTTATAAAATTCCAAAAAAAGATGATTTTTTGATTTTTTTTCTTAATTATATCACTGAATTTAAAACCCTCATTTCCATTTGAAGTTCCGGGGGGGTTTCAATGTCAATTTTCAAAAAGGGTTCTGAAAAAAACTTTAAATTTTATTCGCAATGGCATCAAAATCCAAAACAGTATCAAAATTTTCTTCAAAGCACTCAAAGTTTCGATCGCAAAAACGATAGGGAAAATCAGTCCCCCCAGTAGTGTGGTTTAATATTTCACATGTTTTAAAATGTGAAAAACATTTACTTCGTAGTTGTGATTTAAACAGTCTCAATTTCTTCCGGGAAAGGTTTAATTATGTATAAATTAGGAAGATTCCCCCCTTCAATCCCAAATTCAGTTCGTTTTACATGTTTTTTCAAAACAACATAAAAATGCTAACTTCCACAGCCATGCTTTTTTTGTAATTCAGTAAAGGGCGATCTTTTCATTCAAAAAACTTCGATCACTGCTCGAAGTTCAAAAAAGGGTGAAGGACTTTCCCATAACTAAGCTTTCGTACGGCAGTATGATAAGGTAAGTCAGTTTCTCCAATCTCTTCAATAAATTGTTTTTAAATTTTTTGGGATTCAGCCCCGGAGACCTTTATAAAATTAACAGGGTTTAAAGTGACTGGTTTCAGAACGTCAGACATATCCAAACATTTTCCCACAAAACTGTTGATGAATGATACAATGTAAGACTAATGGTTTTGAACCACCGCCCTTTTTTACAGCCTTTGACACAAGAGGACCACCCTTTTTCTTTTCCCCCCCTGTTTTTTCCCCCATCAGTTGTAATACATTTCCCAAATTTTTCCCAGGAATTCTTTTATTAATGGCCATTTCAACTCCTTTAAAAATATCTGTACCAGTAGTTGTGCCATGAATACTATACATATCAAGAAGTTCTTTGCACTTCATAGCTTTTATCTACTCCTCGAATATAAATCAACACCTGAGCAGTATCTGACACATCCGTTGACTCACCCAAAGGGCCCAAAAAACCACTCAAAATGTCCTTTTTTTGTCGAACAGTTGAGAGGATATTTTTCAGCGATGTTTTCTCCCCTTGGAGCCACAGTGTTTGCTGACATACTGACAGTTTTTAATAAATTTACCTTTTCAGGGCACATTTCTTCGGCTACTGCAATTTTGCATTCTTTGATCATTTCTCCATCGGTGAATGGTTTTCCCGTTTTAATTTTAAGAGCCCACGAAAACTGGCACGAGTTGCAGCCTCTTGTTCAGTTTTTTAGTTTTTTAAATGAAGATTGGGTGCGATTTCAATCCGCGCTGCATAGCTTCGAATTTTTTTGTCCCAAAAAATTCCTGTTTTTTGAGTAATTTTTAAAATGTTTTGTTTCATAATGACGTTTAATGTTATATTCTTTGAGAACGGCTATGCTTTCATTGCAAATCAAACATGCGCCTTGGAAAATGGGCTCCCAAATTTCGAAATACTGAATGTTTTCCCCTGATTTTTTGAATTTTCTGCATTCACTATCAATTTTTCGCTTCTTTTTCCCTACTACTTTAAATTTACACACAAAAGCAACAATTCAAATCAAAATACTGTTATAAAATGTCTTAAACTTAAACACGCACAAACACGTTTTAAGGAGGTATGCAATATTTTATTTAACAACAGTGTCCAAAGGGAAATGACTTGTGGTTGCGCCACTAGCCTTCTAATATATTCCAATTACTGCCATCTAGAAGTGAGTGGAAAAAACCCCGAACTTTCTCGAACCCGGGTTATTCTGTATGCTATTAGCGCCATCTGTTAAATGAAGGTACTACCTATTTCCGCTTGTGTCCACCAGATGTCGTGTCACGTTACTCCTCATGGCTCACCCACGACTAATCTAGAAATTAAGATAATGACAGGAAAATTAATAATATGCGTGTTGGTTTTGCGGGCTTTAGTCCCATTTGTGTACTTTTTAGGACTTTTTTTTTATCAGTGGACTATTTCACCCCTTTCCACCGGCAACAATGATAATATGGTTTTGGCCCTCGGAACTTACTAGAGTAATCAGTATGGCCCCAAGGCTGGAAAGGGGTTTTTAGACCCCTGATTTAAACAAATTAATTTTACCTAGTTTAATTTTGTAATTTGACCCGAAAAAAATTTTTTATTCATTTTTTAATTTATGGGGTATTTAAAAAGAGTTATTTTT